>CALNHX010005429.1:0-107147 GCA_940337035.1 Agriotes lineatus
GAATCACAGGTGATTTAGCATAAACATGGCGGCTAAAACCACGTGATCTAGGCAGCCAATCAAAAATAGGACACCCCATTGTCGCCACTGTCTATATAAAGGCACTGTAACATACATTACAGTGCCTTTATATAGACAGTGGCGACAATACAACTAAGCCACACCCCCGCCGCCATATTTATGCAAATTTCTAACGGGTGTTCATTTAAATCTGTGATCAGAGTCGACTGTGATACGTGTTTTACGTTTGGCAGTACTGAAAACATTCGAGATTTGCAGGTTAGGATTTGCGTCAGTTTGTGTCAAAACTGATGCAAAACCGAACCTGCTAACCTCGAATTTGACATAGACTGACAATACACTTCAGTACTGCCAAAAGTATAACACGAATCACAGATGATTTAGCATAAACATGGCGGCTAAAACCACGTGATCTAGGGAGCCAATCAAAAATAGGACACCCCATTGTCGCCACTGTCTATATAAAGGCACTGTAACGTTTTCTGGATTCAATGTCATCTACCGGCCGTGAAAATTAACTGGCAAGCGCGGCAACAAACCAGCGAGTTGTAAACAGGTTACAGATTACAAATCGGTGTTTGACATATCTGTCAGTATTGCCGGCTGCGGTTTATATTTTATTGTAAGCAAGTGTGCCTTTTGCGATCATTCACAAGTTATAAGAAGTCCAGCTTAGGTTTCATATGTGCAATTTTATTCTCAATAAGGTAAGTTAATATTTTGATTCCTATGTTAATGAACGATCAATATACTAGTTGATGTATCTGAATGTTTGTTTGTTTACAAGTTATGTGATGATGAACACGAAAAGTGCACTTTGGGTGGTGGCTATGTGCCACTCCTTGTTTGTTCAGTTTTCGCGTGTGTCTGTGTTGTTTACCGAGGCACATGTGTTTCAGATATGCCACGCGAGTATACAAGGAAGTTAGGAGGCCGTCCTTATCGGAACTATTCTGATGAAACCCTAAACAAGGCCCTCGCGGACATACAAGCGAAGAGGCTCCCCGTTAGGGAGGCAAGTAGACAATATGGGATCCATCGGAATTCCCTGGCACTCAAAATAAAACACAATGCTAGGACTACCACTTCGCCACGTAAGGCAGGAGGACAAACAGTTCTGTCTACAGAAGAAGAAAAGGTAATCTGCTCTCATATTATAGCATTGGCGAGTTATGGCTTCCCAGTAACTAAGCTAGAATTACGCTTATTCATAAAAGCTTACCTGACACGATTGGGCCGCAACATTTCTAAATTTAAGAATAATATGCCTGGCCAGGAGTGGGCAAAAGGTTTCTTGAGGAGACATAGCGGAACATTGAGTTTAAGAATGTCTCAGAGTATCTCACGGGCTCGTGCAGCGCTTAACAGAACCACCGTAAATGAGTTTTTTGACCTTCTTGAATCAGAACTTGTCGGTATTCCGCCCGACAATGTATGGAATTATGACGAGACTAACCTTCAGGATGATCCTGGTTCGACCAAAGTGATCGTCAAAAGGGGTGCTAGGCATCCCGAAATTATTAAAAACGCCACAAAGGCATCGACATCAATAATGATGTGTGGTAATGGAATGGGCGATATGGCTCCCGTTTATGTTACTTACAAAGCTGAGGGGTTGTATCCCGGTTGGATTGAAGGGGGACCTCCTAACACTCGTTACAACCGCTCAAAAAGTGGGTGGTTCGATAACCGAATTTTTGAAGACTGGTTTGAGTTCACATTGCTCCCCATTTTAAGAAGAAAAGAGGGCACAAAGGTCCTAATTGGGGATAATTTAAGTTCACACATCAGTTTCCACGTTCTGTCCTTGTGTGAACAAAACAATATCAAATTTATCGCACTACCCCCTAATTCTACACACCTACTCCAGCCACTAGACGTGGGTTTTTTCGGTCCACTAAAGAAAGCGTGGCGAAAAGTTTTGAATACCTGGAAAGAGACACCCGAGGGAAGAAGGTTGGCCACTGTCCCCAAGCCAATGTTTCCTCGCATGTTAAGCAACTTGCTTAAAGAATTAGAGCCAAAGCTCTGTGACAATATGAGGGCAGGTTTCAGAGGCTGTGGGATTTATCCCCTCAACCGAGACATTGTACTCAACAGAATATTCGACAGGGTATTTGAACAAGTGGTAACGGTACGCATATTGAAAATGTGTCCCAGACCTTTCTTGCGGAACTGCAAAATACCAGACAAGAAATCACCGCGAAGCCACAGCGCATGAGAAGAAAGAAGATAAACGTGCCCCCAGGAAAAGGAATCACCTGCGAAGACTTACCTTCTTTAAACAAAGAAACAGCACCACAACACTTTACGTCCAGTGATGCGGATGATGGTAAACGCAAAAATAAACGCACCAATGTAAAAAGTAATAGAAAAAGTCGTCAACCAGAGACAGATTCCAGCGCAACTGAAGACGCAATGAGTGACGCCGACATCCCATATGCTGAAAGCGAGGATAGCTTTACGTCTATTATGGACTTCATGCAAGGCGGTATTGATAACTCGCATAATTGTGACGATGATGTCAATATGGACGGCTTCGCAGGCAACAACCGTGTTCAATGCCCTACAACGAGTTATGAGCGTTCTACCCAAGAAGAACAAACACAGGGAGATAACGAAACATCCAAAATCGATGACCAAGAACCTGTAGTAGTAGCCGACGTCGGGTCAGAACAAGGCTATGTTGCTGTTCAATATTGCGGAAAATTGTATCCAGGACTGATGCTCTCAACAATCGATGAAAAAGGGGAGGCTTTAGTTTCAGCAATGACCAAAAAGGGAAAGTACTGGGCATGGCCTAACCCACCTGATACTATTTGGTACCGGCAAAACCAAATTAGAAACTCAATCAAGCCACCAAGGAAGGTTGCCGACAACGCATTTTGTGTAGATTTAAAACGTTAAGGGATCATATCCTCAATTTTTGTAGCTTTATTTTTAGATTTAAGATTTCGTTTTGAGTTTCACAGTTTACCTTTGTAACTTTTCAATCTTATTTTTCATTAAAAATTACCTAAAATTGAAACAATGTTTATTTCCACATTACCTCTCCTTAAAAATAAAAAAATAATAGATTTTTTAAGATGAACATGTATATTACTAGGTAGCATGGACGACAATGTGCCAGAGTCGGTTTTAAGCCTGATTTACAGCCAGAAAAGCAATGGCACATAGTCACCACCCCCAGAGGGGTGACACTGTGCCACAGAAAATATTTTTTTCCGTCTCTTTTTTCCAATATATAATTTCCTTGGACCTATAATCTGAAAGCTGAAATGTGTAGATAGCTTGGGTAAAATTGTAAGCCATGGATATTGTAAATTCAAATAGAGATTTAAAAAAAACCTTAAAAACTGGCACATTGTCACCCCATTTTACGGTAGTGAACCTGACAATATTTCTCCAGTTCTTTTAAAAATGTGTAGTCCTTCGCTCGGTCTACCTATTTCAATTTTATTCAACGCCTCTCTGTCTTCTGGAAAATTTCCTGAAGCATGGAAGCAAACACATGTTATTCCTTTGTTTAAAACGCGCAATCGAAGTTTTGTGAAAAACTATCGTCCAATATCTATATTTTGTAGTTTAGGTAAGGTCATCGAATCTCTTGTGACTGCTGTATTATCATCTTTATTTAAAAACATAATATCTATAAACCAACACGGTTTCTTCAAAACTAGGTCTACTTGTACCAATCTCGTCGAATATACAAATTTTATACTTTTTTCTTTTTCTCAGGAATATCAAGTAGACTCCATTTACACTGACTTTAGCAAAGCCTTTGACAGCTTCGATCATTGTGTCTTATTGCACAAACTTGAGCTGTATGGTATACATGGGTCACTACTGCTTTGGTTGGGTAGTTACTTACATGACCGTTTACAACTTATTAAAGTTAATTCATTTTATTCTGATCCCTATCTAGCAACCTCCACAAGGTTTTCATTTAAGACCCATACTCTGTTCTCAATATTTATTAACGATATTACCAATTAATTGCTTTCAATATAGCAACTGCCTGCTCTTCACTGACGACTTAAAGCTTTTTTCTAGTGTCAATACCATCGGACTTTCGAATCTGGAAAGAGTATTTACTATTAATGACTTAGGCGTAACATACTGCAGCTATATGAATTTGTCTGTTCATTTAGACAATGTCGTAAACAAGTCTTTAAAAATGCGTGGCTTAGTTAAAAGGAATACTCGCGATATGCCTAGTGTTACCTGCTTGTTGCTACTTTTTAATTCCCTTGTTAGAAGTACTCTAGAATGCTGCTCCGTTGTGTGGTCTCCTGGGTTGCAGTGTATTGTGTAATGTAATGTATTAATTACATTTTATTCGAAATCAACATAAACTATCATTCCTTGTCTTATAGTGAACGACTGTTACTCACTGGGGTTAAATCGCTGGAGGCTAGACGAAATTGGTCACCTAAAAGCAGTCATTAAACACGGGTGCACCTACGAGGCAACTTCAAAGGTAGAGCCTTGAGCATACCACGCAGAAAACTCAGAGATCCCGTTTCGACGCCTGAAACTGCGAGTTTGCCGGCGTAAAGGGGGTCCATAGACTACGGTTATCAGGTTATATGCAGCCTGAAGAAGGTCCCACAACGAAAACAACCGTCGAACTCCGTTCCAGCTGTGAAGGCATCGCCGGCCACCTGTAGTTCACTCTGCGAACCAATGTGAACGAGAAAAGACCCTACAGAAAGACGGTCAACCTTGTTAGAAAAGCAATGCAAGTTAGTATTCATAGGAAGCTACGCAAATCTATCATTTGCCTGCGAATTATTGCTAAAATACCATAAAGTATTTTCGACGAAGTGAGGTTAAAAAAATCGACTAAGTAATTTAAAATAGTCGAAAACGAAGTTTTTAACTAAGCAGTTAAAGTTTAACTTTTTATTGAAATTATGTTGGTGACAGGGAAAAATTCCTCTTTTTCATACTCAAGCCGACAGAAGTTAGGGGACTAACAGTGTAAATAAAATGACGGTTTTTTCGAAAACGGTTAAGATTAACGACATAAATGGAGAGTAGGTACTTAATTTTTAGTCAATAGTTAAAGGTATGTAAAAAACGTTGTCCAAAGTTCTCATACAGAGCGCAAAAAAATGGGATCGTGAGTGTCACAGCTAGTCCGTCCCTGCAGCTGTGAGTAATTCACAACACTTTCTTTGATAGTAATTTGAAGGGTCTTACGTGGTATACATCATATTAAAAAAAAAGTGGAATATACCCAGTGGTTCAATAATTACGTGTAAAAAACTTGATTCCATTGGAGCTCTTTGGGAGTCCATATATCCGAAGAGGAGGCCTGTTTGTACCGTTTGTAATTTCCTTCAATTACCTTGTGTATATTATTTTTATATCTATTGTGGCTTGATTAATGTGTATATAGAAGTCGATGATTTATTTTGTAGTACTAGAGTATGTATAGCATTTATATTTTTCTGACATATTCTAAAATTTGTAATGGGCATGCTCGCCCCTAATTAGTGCAGGCTGTTTTGGAGAAAAGGGACGAGCACCACTTGTTTGTGGGCCAGACAGTCGAGCGGACGTGGCTTATTAAATTAGTCCAGAGTAAAAGTGCGTTTTATTTCTGTAAAAAAAAAAAAAAAAAAAAATTACATGGTCCTTCGAGCCGGATTTCAAGATAGAACAAGAGAAGCTAGGTGTTAATTAAGTAATTAACAAAGTGCTATCCACGAGCAACAGTTCGATTTCGAGTGCAACTTTGCGAGAATCTGTGTGTCGATAGCACGAAAGGACTGCAGACCGACCCAAGGCAACATCTGTTTGCTGTTTGTCAAATCTGTCAGAGTCCGAGTATTTGGGTGAGCTAGTTCCTTTGTCTTTCAAATCTTTTCAGTTATACCTGCTGTTTATTTGTACAAGTGTAGAATTCGTGAAAAATGTCGTTACCCGCAGAAATACAGGGTTTAGTTAAAAAACGCGGTACAATCAAATCCAAGCTGACGCATTTTTCTAAATTTATAGATACCGTGCAATATCGTAGTGCAAATGGTGCTAATTCGTTAACTAGTACTGAGGTTATTGGTCTTGAACAAAGGGTGATCAAAAATGAACCTCTCCTGGATGAATTTGATCATGTTCATAGCCAAATTGAGTCCATGGCGGATGATGCAGATGAGCAAAGCAATTACGAAGAGCGAGAGGATTTTGAAAATGCATACTATCATGTAATATCCATTGCAAAGGATTTATTATTAGGTTACAAGCAAAAATCAACTGCATCATCTGCGATTTCACAAACCTCCACTAGCCAAGCTTTAAATGGTATAAAACTTCCAAGCATTGAACTGCCCCGGTATAACGGGTGCTATGAAAATTGGTTGGAGTTTAGAGACACCTTTCAGAGTCTAATAAACGACAATGAATCAATTAGTGCAATACAAAAATTCCATTACTTGAGGTCAAGTGTTTGTGATTCGGCAAAACAGGTAATTCAAAGTTTAGAGTTTTCTGCGTCAAATTATGCTGTAACTTGGGATGTTTTGTGCAGCCGCTACAATAATAAACGCTTGCTTGTGCACAATCACGTTAAGGCTCTTTTTGATTTAGAATCTATCACAAAGGAATCGTCACATCAACTGCGCAAATTAATAGATAATTTAAGTAAGCATTTAAGATCGCTCGAGTTGTTAGGACAGCCGACGGAGCATTGGGATACTTTAATTATTTATATCGTTTGTACCAAATTAGATAATATCACGGTACGCGAATGGGAAAGATGCAAAAATGGTAATGACGTTCCAACATTAAGTGATCTGATACGGTTCTTGCAAAACAGGGCAGATTTCTTGGAAACTATTGAACCTAATTCGCGGGCTGAGAAAAGGGTGCACAAGGTTACCGCTAATGTTAAATCTCTCGCAAGTAATGTCGTCAATTGTTCTTTTTGCAATGGGGATCATTTTATGCAAAACTGTGCGCAATTCATAAAGCTTGATGTCGATAATAGAATGGCACGTGCTAAAGATTTAAAGGTTTGTTTAAATTGCTTTAAAAAAGGGCATTTCGCTTGGCGATGTAAAACGAATAGATGCGCTAGGTGTAACGGGCGGCACAATTCACTGCTGCATGCGGAACAAAAAATTCCGAACGCAGGGCAGAGTGATAATAATTCTATTGTGGCATCATGTAGTTTTCCAAATCAGCAAGTACTATTATCAACTGCAGTAGTAAATGTTTTAGATGCAAATAACAAAATGCACACCGCACGCACCCTTTTGGATTGTGGCTCACAATCGAGTTTTATTACAAAAACTCTTTGTGACCGTTTAAAATTGCATGTAGAATCGGCTAATTTAGTGGTTTCTGGTATAGCAGGTGCTGTTTCCCAAATAGCGGAAAAATGCGTAGTCAAACTGCAGGCGCAACACAATGCATATAGTGGTGAAATCATTTGCTACGTTTTGCCGAATATTATGAGTAACGTTCCCAATCACGAACTTAATATTAATGAACTCAATATTCCAAAAAATATTAAGTTAGCGGATGCTAGTTTTGCTACTCCAGGAAAGGTGGATATTTTAATTGGGGCAGATCGGTTTTGGAATCTAATTTCCGTTGGGCAGATTTCCTTGGGTTTGAATAAACCGATTTTGCAAAAAACTAGGCTAGGTTGGATAGTTTCGGGACCGACGATTGTTCAAAAACGGCAACGCGTGCACTGTAGTTTAGTAAAAACCGCCGAAATACAAAGGCAATTAGCTCAGTTTTGGGAATTGGAGGAAAATTGGGCAAGTGATCGACCATTTCAAAGGCAAAACGAGTGCGAAAATATTTTTAAACACTCAACTAGGCGTACTAACGAAGGTCGTTTCATAGTGACAATTCCGTTTAAGGAACCGGTAGAAATTTTGGGCGAATCAAAAGAACGGGCGCGAAAGAGATTTTTGTCATTACAGCGCAAGCTTCAGACAAATGTGGAACTGCGAGATTCATATGTTAAGTTCATGGAAGAGTACGAAGCTATGGGGCATATGTCGCTTGTAAAATTTGAAAATTTTAAAGTTCCTAGCTATTACATGCCACATCATGGAGTGATTCGCGAAGCTAGCACGACAACAAAATTACGTGTGGTTTTCAATGGTACCTCGGCCACTACCAGTGGCGCTGGCGTATCAATTAACGATTTACAGATGACCGGTCCGGTGATACAGGATGACTTACTTTCAATAGTTTTGCGATTCAGAAAGCACTTATTTGTAGCATCCGCGGATATTGCTAAAATGTACCGGCAAGTGTTAGTATCTCCCGATCAACGACCGTTGCAAAGAATTTTGTGGAGATCCGATCCGAATCGCCCATTGCAGACGTACGAATTAAATACTGTAACGTACGGCACGACGTCTGCGTCCTTTCTAGCCATTAGGTGTCTGCAGGAGCTTTCGGAACTTTGTAAAGATGAGTCTCCAAAAATAGCAAACGTTATTAAGCATGACTTCTATGTGGACGATTTGCTTACTGGTGCTAATTCAATAGAGGAATTAACTAACATTTGTAAGGGAGTAAAAAATGTACTAAAAGGGGGATGTTTTGACCTAAGAAAATGGATATCAAATAAATCCGAGGTGTTAGAAAATTTAGGTGAATCGCCAATACTAGCAAAAACTTTAGAATTTGGTGAAAATGATAATAATAAAACTTTGGGATTAACATGGTCTTGCCAAACCGATGAATTACATTATTCTATAAATATCAGAAATGACAAGGTGACTAAGCGCTCCATATTATCGGTCACTGCTCAAATTTTTGATCCATTGGGTTTATTGTCACCTTGTGTAATTGTGGCAAAAATAATGTTACAAAATTTATGGGCAGAGCGTATCACTTGGGATGAATCTCTACCTTCCGATTTTCATTATAAATGGCTAAAGTTTAAAGATCAGTTACAACAGTTAAACGAGTTACATATTCCACGTCACGTTTTATTGCCTAGGTGTGCGTATGTAGAGTTGCACGCATTTTCAGATGCTTCTGAAAGAGCTTATGGGGGCTGTATCTATGTTAAATCAATTAATGACTGTGGGCAATCCGATGTACGTTTATTATGTGCAAAGAGCAAGGTAGCTCCATTAAAGGTTATCAGCCTACCTAAGCTTGAGTTATGTGGAGCAGTTACACTAGCAAGACTCTACGCTAAGGTTTTGCAGTCGTGGGATTCAAAGTTTGATGATGTAGTGTTTTGGACGGATTCTACAATAGTTTTGGGTTGGTTGAAGGCGCCTTCTAGTTCATTAAAAACCTTTGTCGGAAACAGGGTATCAGAGGTTCAAGATTTAACCAACATACAAAATTGGCGCCATGTGCCAACAGAGCATAATCCTGCAGATTTTGTATCTAGAGGTATAACACCCAATCAAATCATCAATTGTGATCTGTGGTGGAATGGTCCATCTTGGTTGAGGAAAGATAGATCACATTGGCCACGTAACCTTATAGACGACGATTTAAATAAAGACTTGCTAGAAGTGCGCATCAAAACACAATCGTTTGCCACCGTAGAAAATAATAACTTAAATTTTGAGAGATTTTCGAATTTAAGTAGATTAGAAAGAATCATCGCGTATTGTTTAAGATTCAAAATTAATACTTTGAATAGAAATCGTGAACGACAATCTGGGCCAATTACTGTAAAGGAATCTCGTTTAGCATTGCACGTTTTGGTCAAAATTTCCCAGAATGAGTCATTTTCGAAGGAAATTAAACAACTTAGTTTGGGCCAAAACTTAAATACGAAATCAAGTATTTTAAGTTTAAACCCATTTATTGATAATGACGGCATATTAAGGGTAGGAGGACGCTTGCGACATTCGCCATTTGCTTTCGAGAAAAGGCACCAAATCATTCTTTCTTCCAAGCATTATTTAACGAAATTAATCTTTAAACGTGAACATATGCGATTAATGCACGCCGGTAATCAGTTATTGCTCGCATCAGTACGTGACGTTTTCTGGCCAATTTCTGGGCGAAATCTAGCAAAAAAGACCATACGAGATTGTGTACATTGCTTTCGGAGAAATCCAAAAACGTCATTCCTAATGATGGGAGATTTACCTGCGGCGCGTGTAACTCCAGGGTTCCCATTTCAGGTGGTTGGTGTTGATTACGCAGGACCGTTGCAAATTAAAGATCGCAAAGGTCGCGGATGTAAAATTTTAAAGGGTTATATTTGCTTATTTGTTTGCTTTGCATCTAAAGCCATACACCTGGAATTGGTAACAGACCTCAGTACGGATGCATTTCTGTTATGTTTAAAGCGCTTCATATCGAGGCGAAAGAAACCTTCTCAAATTTATAGCGATAATGGGGCAAATTTTCTGGGAGCCAAATCAGAGTTGGAAGAATTGTCAAAATTCTTAAAAACCAACGAAAATAATTTGAAACAAAGCTTGGCTAGTGACGAAATTAACTGGCATTTTATACCTGCCCGTGCTCCACATTTTGGTGGATTGTGGGAAGCCGGGGTGAAATCGACAAAGCACCACTTACGACGCGTTTTAGGGAATTCTTTGCTCACTTTTGAGGAAATGTACACTGTACTTGTGCAAATAGAAGCAATCCTAAATTCCCGTCCTTTGAGTCCTTTAAGTTCTGATCCTGAAGACCTATCGCCACTCACCCCAGCTCACTTTCTCATTGGACGACCAGCAACTTCGTCGCCCGATTTGGACTACACCAGCTTGCCGGAGAACCGTCTTTCCTATTACCAAAAAGTTCAGAAAATCGTGCAGCATTTCTGGGGAAGATGGGCAAAGGAATATGTGTCGCTGCTGCAGCAGAGAACAAAATGGCAGCAAAAAATACCCAATCTTAAAGGAAACAAAGTTGTGCTGCTGAAGGAGGACAATGTGTCTCCCATGAAGTGGGTCCTCGGGAAGATAGTGCAGTTACATCCGGGAAAGGACGGAATTGTGCGGGTGGTAACAGTGAAAACTCGCGAAAGGCAATTAAAGCGCCCAGTAAATAAAGTGTGTGTGCTTCCAATCTCAGACAATGAGACTGCCGTGTAAAATTTGTATATATATTGGCATTCTATTTTTTTTTTTTTTATGTATTAATTTTAAGATTTTTTTTTTGCTAACCACTGTGCAGTTCGTTTTGAAAGATCCTACTTTCAACGTGGGGAGTATGTTTGTACCGTTTGTAATTTCCTTCAATTACCTTGTGTATATTATTTTTATATCTATTGTGGCTTGATTAATGTGTATATAGAAGTCGATGATTTATTTTGTAGTACTAGAGTATGTATAGCATTTATATTTTTCTGACATATTCTAAAATTTGTAATGGGCATGCTCGCCCCTAATTAGTGCAGGCTGTTTTGGAGAAAAGGGACGAGCACCACTTGTTTGTGGGCCAGACAGTCGAGCGGACGTGGCTTATTAAATTAGTCCAGAGTAAAAGTGCGTTTTATTTCTGTAAACAATAACAAAGAGAAGAAATCCAGCGTAAAAAAATTACAAGGCCTATACGAAAAAAGTTTATATGAACTTGTAGTATTCTTTTCACCTGTTTTTTTTTAATATCCGGGAGATTTTCCACATTTTCCAAGACACCCTGTATACTTATAACAACTGGCTGAGCCAGGAAGAATGTAATTGTTTGGAACAATTGTTGAAAATGAAAAGTAAAAATACTGTAACTCCATAACAATGGTTAACAAGTAATAAAATGCACTTAGCTATAAAAAGTATACAGATCTATTTCTTAAAAGTACGTAATATACCAATCCAACTATTGTTCACGTCTCACAAATTGTCAACAAATAAAACAAAACCTGAGTATGGATATTCACGAGATGTATTAATGACTTATTTAGCATAATTTGAAGCTTTAAACATAACGCTGTATCATTCTCTACGTATTGCAATAGTTCTGTGCTTCAGCATATGATATTAAATGAATAATAAAAAATACAATACCTTTTTAGAATTGCTCGCTAAATAATACAATTTCATCAACATGGTATTGTTTGGATTATAATTGATAAATACAGTCAGAACTCGCCGTTCGTGAGGGTTACGTTCCAGAAGAATGCCGCGAAGCGCAAAACCGCGATGCGCAAGTAAACACATAAATGATAAAAGCGGGGTTAGGTTCCATTAACTAGATTTATTTATACTATGCAACCTCAAAAAACCAAAACTTTTCTGCGTTTTTTATCTGGCAAATCTGAAGCAGAAACTATACGCTTTGACGACATGGTTTTCCCTGTTTTAAAAATTAAACTCAATTGAATTTTCGGCAGAAACGCTCGAGAAGACAGTAAAGTTTGAACTAAAATTCCATACGTAACATAAGTCTGCCACTTGAATCTAGAGCTCAAATGGCCATTTGTTTATTCAAGTTATAATTTTACAATTTATTTCAGGTCCGATTTGGTAATAGAGATTCAAAGGAATAGGCTCGATAAGTGTGTTTACAAGTTTGTGATAAATAATGTGATTTAGGTGTTCGTGACATAAACCGCATTCGTCTGCTTTATTTACTTACGGCCGGTCTTATGAAAGTCACTAACCTGACGTTAACTTTAAATCGCTATTAAAATAAACAGATGCTCATCAAAACGTTGGCGCTTATGATATATTATTATTCATTAGTAAAAAAATTTTTATGCGCTTTTGTTTATTTTAACAGCGAATTAAAGTTAACGTCAGATTAGTGGCCTTCATAAGACCGACCGTTAGTGTGTGAAAGTTGAAACAGTTAACGTTGACAATTCTATCCTCGAACGGCAAAGCAAATATCCGCGAACGGCAAAGAAAATGGAGCACAAAGGTCCCCGCGTAAAATCAAATCAGCGAACCACAAAGCCACGAACGGCGAGGTCTGACTGTAAAACTAACAATTTAAATCTTAATTAATATGCGACCGAAATTATATTTTTTTCTTTCTAAAATGACAATAAGTCACTTTACTTTTTTATAATTCGCAATACGGTAGACATAATAGTAACGAAGTAAAGACATGTACGGATAGATGGATGACCTGTAATTAAAGAACATGTATAAGGAACAGAAAACTGTTATAATGGAATTTAGTTAGATAATGGTGCAGCAGAAATTCGAAAAAATGCAGTTCTGGCATATCGTTAAATTTAATTAAGGAGTCAAATTTATAACATTATCAAATTTTTAAACTAAGCTAGGTAATAGAAGAATAGTAGTGTTAAAAATAACAAACAGTGAATTATTTTCCATAAAGGAAAATACGTACATTTTTTTAAATGTATAACCAAATTAAAAAGTTTTCACTCAAAGAAAATTGAATAATTTCCAAATAAGCTTATAAATAAGATGTACGTATAAAATTCATTAATTTTTAGTAATAAAAAAATGGAAAATATTTTTTACTCAAAATCGGTTAATAATAGGTACGTTTCTAACATTCAAAACAGTAGGAAAGCGAGTCATTGTTTACTTGACTTTCCCAGCTAGCCGGGAAAGACTTTCCCGGCTAGCTAAACGTCACTTTCAATAAACTTGTCATGTTACCTAGCAACAGGGTCGCAGTTTCCTTTGTTAAAATGACTTATTAAACTGCGATACAAAAATGTAGTATTTGAAACTTACCTAATTAAATAAATAATGACAAAAACAGATTATGAGTAAAATAGTATACTACATACCACGGTGAAAAGTTTCATTCCTGTCTCGAGATAACGTTAACTACTTAATCTCTCGACAGTAATGAAACACTTTCCATCTCGGTATGTAATATATTATTTTCTAAGGTCATTTGCTTCGCTATTGCAAATATATAAATAGTAAAATATTTTAACTATTGATGCAAATATGATCCATATAATTACTCACAAAATATTACCAAATTTTAATAAAATATATCTTGGAACTGTTGGAAATTTATTTAAAAAATTAAATAAAATAATATTCATAATTTACTTACCGTCGACTTTTTATTCTGTACACATTGTTTTTCTTGCTTTTTCGTCGAGTATCGCTGTTGGATATTTTTTCATGTCTCGGTCACCTCGTGTCATCACTAAATACACAAATTAAAATACTGTTTCGTATCTTTACACCTAGAAGATCAGTGCGAAACTAAAATTATAATTTGCGGAATTGTACTGAATGAGGAATATGTTTTCAATATTTTGAAATTTTTCAGAATTACCCTCTACTCGGAATTATATCTGGGGTAATTCTAACAGACTTGAATGTATCTAATATCTCATCCACGCAGAATACCACTATTGCACGCATCTTAACGACACGTCAAAGTTAAGCACTTATACGAAGAAATTCCCTCAAACATTACAAATATGTTTAACATTTATTTTAAATAAACATATTGTAAGTTAACATATCCCAGAAGACGGCCTTCATGTTAAATTCTTAAAATTCTATCTATTAAAATATTACACTCAAGTATTTGATTTTACACAAACAACAATAATAAGCTATGAAAATCGTTGCCAACTCTACTCCTCAAAATCCCTAATAATTGTAAATCAGGGGTTCTCAACATTCTCGCACCTAGAGTTGGCAATAAATACAATAGTATTTAACATTACTAGCTTGGTAAAAGGGTTTTTACTGACGAATAGAAGGATATGACTGGCGAGCCGCAGGCGAGCCAGTCACCTCCTTGAGCCAGTAAAACCTGTTACCTTGCGTGTATTATTGCATATTTTATTTGTTCCTTACTTGTAAATAACTAGAAATTTACCATTTATTCAAAATGTCAAACTGACAAGCAACTAAATTCATCAATATGACACATACTAAAGAAGACAACTCTGGCTTTGCATCATTTATCTATGAGCACGCTTGTAAAACTGACAGTTAACTTGTAAAGATTTTACAAGTTAGTAACTTGTTAAAATAAACTTTCTTGATTAATACAGTGACATGATAAATTGATGTTTACACGTGGGGAACAAATAATAGTATTTAACATTACAAGCCAGGTAAAAATGGTTACCTGGTGTGTTTTGTTGAATATTTTATTTGTTTCTCATTTGTAAATAACTAAAAATTTACCATTTATTCAAAATGTCAAACTGACAAGCAACTAAATTCATCAATATGACACATACTAAGGAAGACAACTCTGGCTTTGCACGCTATCATTTATCTATGAGCACGCTTGTAAAATATAACTGGCTAGCCAGTAAATTTTTTACTGGCTAGCCAGTTAAGAAACATTTTCAAGGTGAATACAGTGACTTGATAAATTGATGTTTACAAGTGAGGAACAAATAAAATGTATAACGGTACTATTCTAAAAGTTTTAGTGGTTTCTTCACCACTCGTCCTGTTCATGTGATTGCTGGTAGATTTTCTTCTTAATTCTTTATCTTCACTTCTTTCTTCTGAAATCCAGTCGGCAATTTCACACCTGTTAAATGTTCTCGATCTTCACAGGTTACTTCTAATGGGTATATTCTTTGCACTGGTCTGAGGAGTTCACCTTTCGCTGTTCTTAATCGTGCCAAACGACTCGTACCATCCTTTGCAGGTAATATTTCTATTACCTTTGCAAGCGGCCAGTCGATTCGCTTGGTGTCGTCACTTCCTATTAAAACTATTTCACCTACTACTATAAATGGCCTTGTGTTTTTATTGTGCTGATTGACTTTCTGTAAAAGCTGACCAGGATATTCGCTTCGGAAACGATTTCTGAGATCAAGTCTGAGTTTATGAATATACTGCAAACGTTTATTTAAACTTTTACTGTCGATTATATCAAGATCTGGCACTCCAATCCCTTTTACTTCTTGTATGAACATATTGGGAGATAAAGGTAAAATGCTCGTATCACTGTCAGACAACTAAGTAGTTGGCCTCGAATTTATAATTGATTCACAATCATAAAGTACAGTCATCATTTCTTCATATGACATATAAGCTCTTCCAAGTGTTCTTCTCAATAAATTTTTCATGACACGTATCGATCGTTTCCACCACCCGCCCCACCAAACAGCACTAAAGTACGTTTTTTTCCTATAAACATTTTTAAGGACAAGATAAAATTGGCAAAACTGCTTTTTTTAAATTATTAGAGCATTTATTTTCGTCAGGTTTTTCTGAAAACGACTTGTGTCATTTTGACATTTAAAATTCAATTGTCAGCTTTTCTTTTTTGAATATGAATACGAGTAAAAACAGAGTCTTTTAAAATTAAATTTAAAAAAGCAATTCTGAGGTGTGCAGAGGAACTGTTGGATCTGCAGCCTAACATGCCAGAAGAAGAAGTTTACGAAAGATTACCTAAAAACAAAAATCCTTTAATGCCAGATTTTAAATTTCCCACCAATTTTTAGTTCTAAAAAGTTACTAAAACCAATTCTACCAACATATTTTCTTAAAAGAATCCAAGTAGTGCCAGCATAAACCCTAAATTCTTTGACCTTCAAACTTTTTACAGGCAAAAAACGTACTTTAGGTGGATTGAATTTCCATTGTATTTTCTGGGCGGTAGCATATTCTTCTATCTTACCCCAGTCAAATGACATCAGGGTATTTGCAGCACCAACAAAATGTGTCCCGTTGTCGCTGTAAATACTTGCGGGCCTTCCCCTTCTAGCGATAAATCGTCTCAAAGCTTGCATGAAAACCTGTGTCAATAACGAGGTCGTTAATTCTAAGTGTACGGCTCGATATACTGCACAAGTGAATAAACATATCCATGCTTTATTGTTTGCCTTTAAATATACGGGGCCAGAGTAATCTATACCAACTATTTTAAACACAACTGCATCTTTTACACGATCTTTCGGTAAAGCACAAGGTACAGCTTCCAAAGGTTTCGCTTCATACCTTTTACATACTATGCACTTCTTTAAACTGAACGCACTGTTTTTCGACCTTTTATAATCCAGTAGGTAATCTTCGCGTAGAATATTCAACAGTATCTAAACTCCAGCATGTCCTGTTTTCTCAGGTCGATCTTTTATTATTAAGCTAACAACTGGGTGTCGATCAGGTAAAACCACAGGATATCTAAAATTTTCCGTATCCTTTCGCAGTATAAGTTTTGTCTTTATCCGAAGAACACCCTCGGTATTGATAAAGGCATTTAGAGATGATAGATCTCTAGCTTTTTCAACAAATGCTTCTGCCTGAATGAATTTAATAATCTGCTTTTCAGCATTTTCTAATTCTTCAAACCGTAAAATGCGATTTTATACGAGCTGCTTGGTTTAAGCAATTGCTTACAATACGTTTCAACCATGCAACTACTCGTACAACTTTCCGATAACTATCAAAATAATTATAATACCAATCTATCTTACTTGTATTTGATGTATTGTTGATAGTAGCTGTGATCATATTTGGTTCCTTCTCGAGGCACTGGTTCAGTGATGGCTAGTTCTTCTGTATTGCCGATGCATCGAATACGGGCCTGATTTCAGTGGTGCTATTTTCCTTAACTACAGTAGATTTTTTTTCTATAATAATTTTCAAGGTCAACTTTCTAGGGGATAAGTTGCATTCCTGCAGAGTCCCTAGTTTTAATAATGTTGGTACATAAATTTTTAGTTCTTTTCTTCCACTAAAAAAATTATTGTTATTTTGACAGATATGTCATAATTTAATATCGCTTGCTTCATTTTTGCATTTAAAATATTTCTTGGTTTTCTTTTTTTGTCCGATTTTATTGATGATGATGATTCCATGTTAAAAAAAGCAAGTTGTCAAGAGTTCAAATTAAGAAACTTTGACATTCAAAATTGACAAATAACCATAATTTTGAAAAGGTTTTACCAACACGAGGTATAAAAATTTCTTAGCGTTTTAATCACATATCTGCCAACATTGTAACACTTTGACAGTTATTATAGAAAAAAAAACGTACTTTACATGTCTATGTAGTAGATAGTGTCCAACTTCTTTACTATCACCTGTTGCTTCAGCATCAATCACACCATCTTGTAACCACTCCTTCAGAACACTGTCATATTCATTGAAATAACTTTCTGCCTTCAATTTTCGTGTGACTGCAATCGTTTTTCAGCTATTTCAAAATTTGACGGGAGCTCTGGTTTATTGTCGATCCAAGGTAATTGAATCTCATACCGATCATCTTCATTAATTTTTAGTGTCTTTTCAAATAGCTCTTTGACTTCCATATCCTTTTCTTGTTTTAATTTAAATTCTGTTGGATTCTTTATTCCTAAAATATCTAAATCCCATAACTCACATACTTTGGCATCTTTAACAATCATTGAAATGACATTCATAGTTACACAGCTCTCTGTTTTTTCTTCAAATGGAATTTTACCTAACAAAGTCCACCCTAGCCCGGTTTTCATAGCAACTAATCCACAATTTAATTCCTTGCGTTCACCGGTAAAAAGCTTCCTTGCAATATCGGCTCCGATAAGCACCTCTATCGGTCCATTTACATTACCAATGTCACTTAATTTTATGTTCAATGCATTTAGTTCAGTCATCCACTTTCCACCCTTAATATGCTTGATGTCATCCACAATAATTATCTGTTTTAGAGCATCAAACTGACACGCATATTCATCGTTCAAGCTGCTTAAACGGATTCGGTAACGTTTGTATTCTTGTTGAACAGTTTTCATGCCTCCAAACAGGGAATGTATTAACGGTTCTTTACCAACACATTGATAACCCATGTTTTCAGCTGTTGTATCCAGAATATACAACCTCTGTGAGCCGGTGTCAATAATTGCTCTCACAAGCCGTACCTTATCATTACATTTCATTTTTACAACTAACGTCTGCAGAAAGAGCTCAGGAAGCGTTGAATGATTAGCCAATGTAGTGTCAACCCTTGTTTATCACTTGCTTCATTTTTCGCTTGACTCGCACCTGTTTCTTGATAACCCAGTAGTTTTGGACACATTAATATGACATGTCGACCTTCGCATATTGCACATTTTATGAACGTCGTACATCTTTTAGCAAAATGGCTCTTTTTTAAGCAAAAATAGCAACACCTCTTCTCATTTGCCATTTTTCGTTTTTCGTCCAAAGTCATTTTCTTGGCCATGAAGCATTCTGCACTGTTGTGCTTCTTTTCACAGAAAATACAATTATTGTTGTTTGGTTTTACATCTTTTATATTAATAAGACCAGCTGCTGTCGGCACATCCTCTTTGAATGACTGCATTTTCTTCTGTCGTGTATTCGTTTCATTAGTCAAATTGAATCCTGATGAGGCTAATTTTATTCTTTCTTCATTTTCAACCTCGGAACGAAGAAAGTACCTACATTAAATTTTTCAGTCGAATTCCTGTGAGGGTCTCCGATGACTCTAGGCTTCTGAGTTGTATGTTGTTCTTCGATGCTATTGACGTTCGCTGTTACATTTTTAGAGATTCTTCTGGCATGCTCGATTCAACTAATGGAAACAGCATAGCGGCATACTTGTCACTGGTGACACCAAGTGATTCTAAAGCTCTCAATGGCGATTCTAATTTGTCATATAATGAGCAAAGAGACATCTGTTCATTTTTATTAACTACCTTTTTGAGCACTAATGTCAATAATTCTCTAACATAAACCTCAACGAGCATATCTTCTCTACCAAAATGTGACTTCAGTCCTTCAACAGCCTTTGCCTAATTTTTTTCTTTTGGTAGAAAACTGTTTACAAGCTCACTTGCTCGGCTACCTTCTACTGTGACTTGTATCAAGTACTGGAATTTATCTTCCACTGCAATTTCATTGTCCTCGTTGATCATTCGTAATTTGCTCCGGAATGGAAGCCATTCTTTGATGTCACCTCCAAACTTCTTTAACTCGATTTTGGGTAACTTGAACTTACGTCATGTTCCTTGGGCTGAATGTACTGACTTGCTATCGTCACATGTGACAGCAGTTTCTACGGTTAAGACATTTCGCACATCTATCTGCAATCGTTCGTTACTTACGTTGATATTCGTCTGCGACTGCCATTTATTGTTCAAAATCAGCCTCGTTTCCATCTTCGTCCAGCATTTGCTCAATAATAGCTTTATCTAATTCCAGGAGTTCATTGCCCTGCCGCCCCATCAGCAACGATAAATTAGCTTGAACTTCCTTCCTATCTGGATCTTCAGAATTCAAATCTGCCGCCACTTTATCATGTAATCTCGTAAATGCGCTTCTTATAATTCCTCGTGCCTTCTTAATTCTTTCCATTTTTACCGATGTGTACTTCCTCCTAACCTTCAGGACGTCCTATCACTTTTATTATTAACGTCGTGATTTAGGAGTAAGTAACAATCGTATAAAACGTACACAATTCTTATAGAAATCGTTTTATAATTTTCAATGGAAAAATATTACACTCAAGTATTTTTGTTTGTTTGTCTGTTAATGGACAAGGTCTAGGCATGCAGAGTACCAGGTACCTTAGACATTGACTGCTGTGGTCATTTGGTCAAAATCCTACTTAAAATTTTGCCGAGACTACGGAGTTCCAACCCTAGCAAGGGATCTTTTACATGCTACACATCGCAGTAACATGAGACCCACGGTTTTATTACATCACTTCCGAATGATGGCATTCTGTAGAAGCTTTCACCTACATTTTATTATTTTTGAAAACCTCACCGGGACCGGGAATTGAACTCGCGACCCCTAGATCAGTAGCTAGGATGCTTACCACTGAGCTACCAACCCCGGCTACTCAAGTATTTTGTTTTACACAAACAACAATAATGAACTATGAAAATCATTGCCAACTCGACTCCTCAAAATCTCTAATAATTGTAAATCAAGGGTTCTCAACACGTACACTTTATCCTTCAAAAAACCCCAGAGTATTCTGAACTGAACCAGAACTCTCAAATTTATGGACTAATTCCACCACGGTGATTAACTAATGTGGGGACTTTGCAAACCGGTTCCGCAAAATTCTCACCATTTTTGTAGTAAATTTTTACAACTTCTACGAGTTGCTTGTTTGTGTATCTCTCCATGACTAAACCAACGTACATCAATCAAACAAGTAGAGACACTCATGCCAAATGTTGAAACCTGTCTAGAGTACCTGGGACAGTAACTGGGGGGGGGGGGGGGTATTTCTAAGCTTCATTGTCAGATGGCAGCACAAAGTTCTATCAATCAGAGCCAGTTACTGGCTCTGCTACCAATCATGATCTGATTAGTGTAATGGTATAATACCGGGTGGCCATAAACATCTGAGATCCCGGTAGCCATGGAATTAGCTACTTATAAATGTTGGTTAGCATTATACATATTTCAATTATAATAGGTATTGGTATGAAATGTAATAAAATGCAAATAAGAGGAGGGAAATGTGCCCCAGATTCTGCAGTTTAGCGTACGACTCGATTATAAAAATCTCCTGTTCTAACTTCAATACTTATTGCAATCTGTAATAATTCTTGACAGATAGGAATTTTAGTTGTGATGACATTAATGACATTTAGTTTAGTTGGATTCATCACTTTAATAAAGCGGTGTGGATTCCAAAGGTAATGTGATATTAGATATTTATGGCCACCCGGTACTTTAGTAAGAGTAGAGAAACATCGAAAAATTTTGGATCATTTTTTCATGGCTACCAAGATTTAATGATATATTGAAAAACAAGATTGGTAAAACTGACACACGAGTTGCCAGTTCCATCAAATCGGGGTGTATACTAACTCACAATTTGAAAATTCTCTGACTTTTCCAGGTTTTCCAGAATTTTTCAATCAAAATTCCAGAAGATTTTTACATAAATACATACTCTAAAAGTAAATTTTTACGAGAACGTAGAATAACACGCAAGCTATTAGATAAACGAAGACAAGTATGTCTAACGTATGTACACCTGCTGCCAAGAAGCTTCCCGTGCGAAGCCTGATTTTGCACAATTTGAATGTAGGTACTTACTACGTTTACATGATGCTCTGGGAGCAAGACAAGTCAAGATAGTCCGGTTACACAGTGGCTCTCGAATCGAATAAACTTTTGATAAAGTAGTTTGTCGTTTTAATTAATTTTCCCTGAATTTTTTTATAAATTAAGCAAATTCCCTGACTTTTCCCTGATTCCAGAGTTAGAATGTAATTCCCTGACTTTTCCAGGTTTTCCCTGTTTTCCAGAAAGTATACACCCTGTGACAAATTCAAGGTTAGCAGATTAGGTTTTGTGTCAGTCTATGTCAAAACCTAACCTACTAACCTCGAATTTGATTAAACTGACAACTTGTGTAACAGTGAGTGTCTCTACTTGTTTGATTTATGTACGCTGACTAAACTCCATGTTTCCTCTTGACAACTGTCAAAATTTTAGTAAGCTGTTCGTCACACAAAAAATGGCGGTAAATTTAAAATGACGGCTCATTTTGGGACAACCATTATTTCCACTACCCTTTCGGAGTGTCCCTGTAATGGCTAAGCTGTATTAACAATTCTTTACATTGAATAGATTTCTTGTGTTTTGACTAAAAGTCAGTAATAAACCAGAAGATAATTTTTAATAATTGGTTATATACAGGGTGTTATGGAAATGAGTGCAAATATTTTAACCAATGATAGAGCTCACCGAAACGAACAACTTTTCTATTTATCGTTTTTCATTTAATCGCATACTTTTCAATCATTCATATTCCCTAAATTTGACGAGCCGCTTGGTAAATAAATATAAGTTAAAGATGAACGACACAAGTATATTAAAACTGCAAAGTTCTTGCACGAAAAACATGCGGTCATTAACTTACCTACCTCAATTGATAAAGTACATTGGTGACTAGATGTGAACTAAAGGTTTTATCAGTACCTACCTATGCTGTTTTTGTTGGTTTGCATATCAAAGAAATGTTTTTGTGCTTTGTGCCATTAAATTAATATCGTGTGTTCAAAAAAAAAAGAAAACTCATTTAGGGTAGGCTTTGGAAAGAAAAATAGAAAATCTAGTCTAGTTTTAATTTAAGTCTGTAGGTGAATGTCAGATTGCATTTTGTTTATGAAAACATCTGTCACTGTGATAGCTAAAAGTTTACACTGCATTTAGTTTAATTGTATTAAACTTCTTCTTCTTCTTCACTAATCCTTATGCCCTTTCAGGCGTCGGATGTGGGTTCCTTGTCCTGTATCCATTTCCTGTCTCTTGCTACGATTTTCATTTCCTCTACCGTCTTTCCTCTATCCATTCCAATTTCTTGGATTTGGTCCATCCCTTTTCTTCTTGGTCTTCCCCTTTGCCTCTTCCTTGGTTTTCCCATCTCCATTATTTTTCTTGTAATTCTGTCCGGTTCCATCCTTACTATATGCGCATACCAGTTCAGTTGTTTCGCTTTTATTTTTTCCATTATTGGTTGTTGCTCTGTTATTTCTCTGATCATGTCATTTCTTACCCTGTCCCATTTAGTTTTTCCAGCAATTTTTCTAAGGTGTTTTATTTCTATAGCATTTACTTTACTTTCGTCTTTTTTTCTTAAAGTCCAGTTTTCACAAGCGTATGTAATTGTTGGTATTGTTATTACATTAAGTATTTTTCATTTCACCTCTATGTCTATGTCTTTATGGCCTAGTATTGTTTTATTTATTGAGTAATATAATCTTGTTGATTTATTAGCTCTGTTTGTTAACTCAGCATCTATTTTCCCATCCTCCGTTATTATACTTCCCAAAAATTCGTATGTTGTTACTCTTTCCAATAATTTATTCTTGCATTTGATTTCTTTGTCAATCTGGGTGTCTGTTTCTTTTTCATTTACAATCATTGTTGTTGTTTTCTTTGTACTTATTTCCATTTTCATGTTTTCAATTTCTTTAGTCCAGGCATTTACCTACTAAACTTTGCATTTTGTTCTTCTTATTTGCTATCAGTACCACATCGTCTGCGTATAGCAGACTGCTCGCTTTAACTGCTTCTAGGTTCCTGTACCCTCTGACTGTATCTATTCGGTTATATTTTTCTTGAATTTGTTTAGTAATTTTGTCCATAGTAATGAAAAATAGTAAAGGGCTTATACTGTCTCCTTGTTATATTCCTTTACTCATTTTGAATTCATTTGATCTTTGTCCCACCATTTGCACTCTTGCTCTTACTCTTTCATATGTACTTCTTACTGCGTTTATCAGCCTGCTAGGTACTTTCAGTTCTCCCAGGGTTTTCCATATTTCCCTTCTATCTACCGTATCGAAAGCTGCTTTTAGATCGATGAATGTTAGGTATACTTCCTCTCCTTCTTCTATCTTTCTCTCTATTATATTTCTTAATATATATATATGTTATCATTTTGTAACGTTTCGCCCAGCGCGAACGCGATTGTATAAATTAAAAATTAATTTGCGCGTTCTCCCTGGGCTTGCACCACGTTAAGTACCGAAACGCCGCGCCGAGAGTACGACGTGACGTCACCGCAAACAATCGCCTCAACACCACTGCGCACCTAGACCACGAATCCCCGCTCCAGCGACCCGATACGAACCTCCGATTACGCCCACACCAGGTATAAAAGGAGAATTCGGAGCCCAGACAAGACAGAATTTCCTAGAATTTCCTCGAACCTTCCCGGTCCTCCCGCCTTGTTTACACTCTCAGGAGAGTCCCCGGACTATTCGAGAGGATCCCGTCCAGACACCCAAGCTTCCGGACGTTAGGATTGTTGCAAAAACTCTCCAACGTTATTCTCTAGAACTCCTGTACGTTAGGATTGTTGCGAAACTTTCCAACGTGATCCCCTCGAACCCCTGTACGTTAGGGTTGTTGCGAAACTTCCCAACGTCGTCCCCTCGAGCTTCCAGAAGCTTGGATTGTCACTCGACTTTTTAGTGTCATTTCCCGAGCACCCAGCGACCTGGAGAGCCGTCTCAGGCCCGACGGCTACGACATCAAACACTTAGTTACAGGCAGGATCTCTCTGAACTCGCCGACGACGCCCTCCAAAGCTTGGGCACTCGGGAGGCCAAGTCGTGCTCGCCGGTGACGACGCCGTCCGCGAAGCAAATTTCTCCGGCACCAGGACAGCGGCGCAGACGTAATTAGGCCCGATAATTGCGTCTGTAGCGGCTTAGCATCTCCAAAGCCAAGGTACGTGCACCAGGAGCTCCCGTCGAATGAGCCAGAGGCCGCCGCCCACAGACACGCACTCGTGAAGCTAGGCCGCCTTCGCCAGCAAGAAACAGCACATAATTAATCAAAATCGACTCACCTGGTGCAGCAAAACAGCTGGCAAATAAAGCAAATTAAATGCATCGTCCGCCGCTTGAACACTGGGAATTTCACCGTTAAAACACCAGACGCACTAGGTATGCACACAATTTAGTTTGGTATTGACCGCAGTTTTGTTTATTTAACAATTTCTGAATCAAGTGTATTGATGTTGTTCGCCATTACAAGGCGACCCGCTAATCTGTCAAATTATATGTTCAGGACCGGCGCAATGCCTTCGCGACGAGGGAACTAATATACATACAGGCTGTCCCGCAATAGTGTGCAGTGGCACAGCACAGCGAGCGAAACACCCCGTTGGAAGAACTAATTTACTTTTATAAATGTCATTACATTCTTTTATTCTATGTGCTTAATACAATTTAATTTAATGTATTTAGTTAAAGATTATTATACAATGGTAAGAAGTTATTCTGTGTTTCTATCCTACGTTACTATCTGAGTTTATTATTTGGATCTTGGCATTTTTGAGCTATTCCTGGGAAACCAGTTTCAATCTGGTAGCTGTAGCAATTAAATTAAATTAAACTAGCCCGTCAGGCTACATTTTGACGCACGCGAGCAGGGACGAAAACTCAGGTAGTAACCAGGAAAGAAATTGAATAAAAGCCCCGCCGTTCCGATATTCCAGTATTCCAGTATTCCGCTAGCCCGATATTCCAGTAGTCCAGAATCCAGATTATCCAGATGGCGCCCGAGAAAAAAAAAACCCTGTAAAAACCGAATCAGTAAATGTTGTAGGTAAAATCTAATAATGTACAAAACCTGTTCCAGCTTAGCCGTCAGAGAAAATGTACCAATGCCCAGTAACAGAAACGTCCAAGCTTAGTATTCCGAAATCCCCGTCCACGTCCGTTCCCGTCCAGATAAGATCTTCCCGAAATCCCGTCTAGTCTAGGAAATTCTCCCTCAGGGATCAGTACTATTCTTCAGTGCTGATACGGGTTTAGCAACCCCGAGGTACCCCAGCAGATGGCGGAAGACTCCGACCACGGACCGCCCGGACAATCCAGATATTCTTCCGTGGTAGTTTTCCAAGACTAGATCCGCATATGGCCGAAAATACTACGGACCTTCCGAGACAATCCAGATGTCTCTCCGTAGGAATTTTCCTGTACCGGATCCGCCTGTAAGCACCTAATGTATTCATAGAAATTTTCCAGTACCAGTTCCGCCGATAAGCACCTGTTATATCCGTGGAAATTTTCCAGTCCCAGAGCCGCATGTATCCGTGTGTAAGCGCCTGATGTATACCTGAAAAATTATGCATGTAAGTTTTTGTGAATGCCGCCATAGTTAGCACGAGAGCTTACCCTGAAAGTGCTCATTTCTGAAGCGTACTCTATTGCTGCCGTAAACCCGGGTAACAGCAGGAGGTTGTAGACTTAATCGTCGAAGCTTGAAGGAGAGAATGTAGAAAAGAAGTCGCTTTTTTCCTGTGCCAGCGCTTGTAAGTGGAATCCTGTGCGCCTGTTTCCCTGTTTCCTGGAGATTGCACGCCGGACTCCGCGGCCTCTGTAACTTCCTCCAGCTGATTAATTGTGTGAAAGTAAAATTTCCCTGAAACCAGAATGTTTTCGCATGATTAAATACTTCCAGAACGTTCGTACGCCGACACCGCGGCCCTGAATATGTTCCGGTACGTATGAATGCTTGCATGCCCATTCCGGGGCATATGCACTAACTCCAGGGAGTTTGAATGGTTGTACGCCGACACCGCGGCCTCTGCTTCCGCCCCAGGGAGTTTGAATGTTTGCGCGCAGATCGCGCCGCCCGACATTCGCTCCAGAATGTTTAAATGAAAGTACATTCCGGCCCGCCCGTTAAGCAATTCGCTTGCCCTGGTTTGACATTTGTACGTCGTATTCTTTTTCGCACGTGGAAAGTTCCTGGTAACAGCAGTCTTATCTTGAAGCGTGATCTTGCCACCGTGAACCCGGATTACGGCTTGATATTGTAGGGTTAAACCGCCGAAGCTTGGATGAGAGTGTGCGAAAGGAGTATATGTTGAAGTAGCAGCTTCTATATTTAAACCGTCAGTAATTAATCACCCTGTAAACTAGTACCGACGAACCGGCAACCGACCTCCAGGTATTCTTCTTGATGTTTTCTCCGCCGGTGGTCCTTCATTTTTCCGAGGGGAAGATCATGTGTAACGTTTCGCCCAGCGCGAACGCGATTGTATAAATTAAAAATTAATTTGCGCGTTCTCCCTGGGCTTGCACCACGTTAAGTACCGAAACGCCGCGCCGAGAGTACGACGTGACGTCACCGCAAACAATCGCCTCAACACCACTGCGCACCTAGACCACGAATCCCCGCTCCAGCGACCCGATACGAACCTCCGATTACGCCCACACCAGGTATAAAAGGAGAATTCGGAGCCCAGACAAGACAGAATTTCCTAGAATTTCCTCGAACCTTCCCGGTCCTCCCGCCTTGTTTACACTCTCAGGAGAGTCCCCGGACTATTCGAGAGGATCCCGTCCAGACACCCAAGCTTCCGGACGTTAGGATTGTTACAAAAACTCTCCAACGTTATTCTCTAGAACTCCTGTACGTTAGGATTGTTGCGAAACTTTCCAACGTGATCCCCTCGAACCCCTGTACGTTAGGGTTGTTGCTAAACTTCCCAACGTCGTCCCCTCGAGCTTCCAGACGCTTGGATTGTCACTCGACTTTTTAGTGTCATTTCCCGAGCACCCAGCGACCTGGAGAGCCGTCTCAGGCCCGACGGCTACGACATCAAACACTTAGTTACAGGCAGGATCTCTCTGAACTCGCCGACGACGCCCTCCAAAGCTTGGGCACTCGGGAGGCCAAGTCGTGCTCGCCGGTGACAACGCCGTCCGCGAAGCAAATTTCCCCGGCACCAGGACTGCGGCGCAGACGTAATATAGGCCCGATAATTGCGTCTGTAGCGGCTTAGCATCTCCGAAGCCAAGGAACGTGCACCAGGAGTTCCCCTCGAATGAGCCAGAAGCCGCCGCCCACAGACACGCATTCGTGAAGCTAGGCCGCCTTCGCCAGCAAGAAACAGCACATAATTAATCAAAATCCACTCACCTGGTGCAGCAAAACAGCTGGCAAATAAAGCAAATTAAATGCATCGTCCGCCGCTTGAACACTGGGAATTTCACCGTTAAAACACCAGACGCACTAGGTATGCACACAATTTAGTTTGGCATTGACCGCAGTTTTGTTTATTTAACAATTTCTGAATCAAGTGTATTGTTGTTGTCCGCCATTACAAGGCGACCCGCTAATCTGTCAAATTACCTGTTCAGGACCGGCGCAATGCCTTCGCGACGAGGGAACTCAGGCGCGTAGGAGCCGCGGGGGCCACGGGGGCCAATGGCCCCCTCAAATAATTTTCGGAGGGGCCTGGCCCCCTCAAAAATATCTGTTTCTAGTTTCATCATAATTTATAATTTTACGTATTTCTTGCAACCACTAACATGAACATATATGAACTTGATGAATTGTAATTAAAACCCGCGTCTGTAAATCGCCTTATTTTTTATTGCCGCCGAGTGAACGATATTAAATTTCACTATTCCAGAAAGTAATCGATGTGGTCGGATATAATTGAAATGAGACTATTATAACAACACTTTTCTTATCGGGTATTTGCCGTGCAACTGCAAGGTTGTTTCCAAAAGATGCCTACTATTAAGATTTTAACCGCCTTTTTGAACAACCGATTGTCGCGGGTTTGATAATAGTTATTTACTATACAAGTGGGATAACAGCATCATTAATATACCTGTGTGTAAGTTACAAACGAGTGCGTAGCACGAGTTATGTAAGTTCACAAGTATATTAATGATGCATTATCACACATGTATTGTACAAAATTTTATCTACGACTGCCTAAAATTTAAAAAAGTGCATTAAGAGAAATGTCAGATGTCATTTTCAAAAATATTTTAGTAGGCAAATGTCATTATGTCATTCATTTGACACTATTTCAGTTACTCAATGAAGTCATTACACAACTCAGTTGCGTAATGAAACCATTACATAACTGAGTGGTGTAATGAGCTTCATTACCTAACGGAAATAGTGTCAAATGAGTGACGTAATGCGTTACTTATCCCGCTGGAGTAGATAAAATACATTTATTGATTTATTATGTGGAACATTAGTAGGTGCTTTACCAACTAGAATTTCTGATTTTGGTACAGGTTTCTAAATGTTAGTTTCTTAATTGAATTTATTTTTGTATTTGTGTTTTATTATTTTTAATCTTTATTTATACCCTTTTTATTTTTCGGAAACTCGTTTCTATATTTATTTAAGTTTGCTTATTCATGTGTATTCTTTGCTTATGTGAAAATCTGATAATAAACATTGTTCATTGTTTAATTAATTTTTTTATGGTACAGTGTTTTTTTAAATAAAATAGCACTTATTAAGTAACCAGTGACTATACAATATACTATTATAGTATAAAACTAAAAATTGATAATCAGGAAATCAGAAGTATTATAGCTCGTATTAATGGATCAAGTTAGAAGTGTAAGTCTTTATTGAAAATAGAATGGCCCCCGCCGCAATGCCTTCGCGACGAGGGAACTAATATACATACAGGCTGTCCCGCAATAGTGTGCCACTGCCCGATTACCAGCGAGCGAAACACCCCGTTAGAAGAACTAATTTACTTTTATAAATGTCATTACATTCTTTTATTCTATGTGCTTAATACAATTTAATTTAATGTATTTAGTTAAAGATTATTATACAATGGTATGAAGTTATTCTGTGTTTCTATCCTACGTTACTATCTGAGTTTATTATTTGGATCTTGGCATTTTTGAGCTATTCCTAGGAAGCCAGTTTCAATCTGGTAGCTGTAGCAATTAAATTAAATTAAACTAGCCCGTCAGGCTACAATTTGTATGTCTGTTCGGTCTGAATGCTGCCTGTTCCTCTCCCAATTTCGATTCCACATGTTCTCTTAACTTTTTTCCAAGATTTTTGTATATAGCTTATAGCTGATTTGAGCTAAGCAGATTGGTCTATAATTTTCGCACTGCGTCTGTATTCCTTTCTTGTATATCGAAATTAAAAGGTTATTTTCCCAATCCCTCGGGATTTTTTGTTTTTCCCACGATTCTTTACAGATATCCCATATCCAGTTTATTCCTTTTTCCCCCCAGCCATTTAATCATCTCCGGTGCTATGCCGTCTTCTCCACTTGCTTTTCCAATTTTGATTTTTTGTATTGCCTCTTCGACTTCTTCTCTCTTAATTTTTTGTTGCTGCTCCGTTTGTTCTACTCTTGTTATTTTATCATCTGGCACTTTCGTGTTATACTTATTTCTGTAGTGTTCTTTCCAAGTTTCAAGTATTTCTTTTGTGTCTGTTAGTGTTTGCCCCTGCATGTTTCTAATTGCTTTTATTTCTTTCCTTTTATCCCCTCTTAATCTTTTTATTCTCGTCCAGAATTTCCTATAGTCTGTTTTGTGTACTTCAGTTATTTCTTCTCCAAACTCCTTCCAGGATTTCTTTTTTGCTCTTTTGACTGCGTTTTTCACTATGTTTCTCTTTCGATTATATTCCTCTTTGTCCTTCTGTGTTTTTGTTTGTATACAGGGTGTCTCAAAATTGAAGCCTGTGGTTCTGGAATTTGATTCAGGGGGCTAAAAGAAATCGAAAATAAAAAGTGGAAAATTTTCCGTTGGTCTTTTGTTATCGAGTTATCAATAAAAAAACGTGTTAAAAAATGGAATATTTATTTACGTTACCATTGACGACGTGAAAAAATGCACTTCGCGCACTAGAGTGCCAAAAATTTTCGGGCACTACGTCGCGAAATAATATTGATATTCTTGTTTGACGGTTGTAGAAAAAATATTGTTTGTATAGGGTGCGCGAAATGTCTTTTGTGCGTTCGAATTACTTTTTTGTGGCATTCTCACGCACAAAAACACTCACTTCGCGCACTTAATACAAAAATTACTATTTAACATCGCCATAACCACCTTATTGAATTATGCTACACAACAAATTAGAGCGACTGGGCGATAGAACTTATTATTTACATTTCCATCAATAACTCGAAAACAAATGACAATCGGAAAATTTTCTATTCTTCATTTTCGATTTCTTTTAGCCCCCTGAATCAAATCCCAGAAGCACGGGCGTCAATTTTCAGACACACTGTATATTGCTTCCATGCTGTTTTCTTTTCTTTTGTCAGTCTTTGTATGTCGCTATTCCACCACCTCGTCCTTTTGAAGTGATTATTATATTTTCTCCTCCCACATATTTTCTCTGTTATCTTCAGCAGTGTCTCTTTGAATGTTATCCATCTTTCTTCTAAAGTCCAGTCTGTTTTTCTGTTCTCCAGTTTTTGGAATTCTAAATCTGTCTCCTTCTGGTATTTTTCTTTGTTTTCGATATTTTTTAGATTATATATCGCTAAGCTACTATATTTCCTTATTTTTCCGTTGTTGCTCAGTCTTACTTGGTAACATGCTCTTACTAATCTCTGTGTTGTGTTCCTAATTCCGCTTCTTTTATCGTTTTAATTTTTTGTACTGTCTCTGTTAATTCTTGTGTATATGTTATATAGTCTATCAGGCTTTTAGCGTTTCGTTCTTCAGCCACAAACGTGTATTTGTCTTCGATTGCTTGTTCCCACATTGTGTTTCCTATTATTAGATCGTTCCCTTTACAGAAGTCTATCATTTTTATTGCATTTCTATTTAGTGTATCTTCCCCATATACTCCCATACATCCCATTCCTCTGTTATAGTCCTTCCCTACTCTACTGTTCCAGTCTCCCATTATTATTGTCTTCTCATTCTCTTCTTTCATTTCATCTAGTATTTGTTGTAGATTTGTGTAGAACTCTATCATTTCTTCCTCTGCTGTTCCTTCTACTGGCCCATAGATTTGTATGATGTTAATTGTTTCTTCCATTTTTATACTAATTGCTATTATTCTCAAGTCGATTGCCTTAAAATCCGTTATTCTTTTGTTTATCTCCTCTGTGACTATTATTCCTACTCCTTCTTTTGCTCTTTGTTCCGGTTTCACTCCCGAGTAGTATAGTATGTGTTTGTTTGATAAGTACGTACTTCCCTCACCCTTTTTCTTAGTTTCACTTAGTCCCAAGATTTCTATGTTATTACTGTCCATTTCTTCCGTTATTTCTATCTCCTTCCCTGTTAGTGTGTTTATGTTCCAAATTCCTATCCCTAGGTATCTCTTCATTTCCTATTTCTTTTCCTTTTTTCGTGTCCTTTTTCATAGCCTGTTTCTTTGCTTGTAATGTTTTAGATTTTTCGTTATGCGTATGTGTATTAAACAAAAAGGAAAATAAGATTGCATGTATACAACGAGTGTAATAATCATAACAGTCAATAAAAATTGTTTTATTAAGTGTTTTGTATATTTTTAGGCGAATAGTTTAAGATCAAGATGTAATTTAGTTCTCTCTGACTTATGGTAGTTCATTTGCTTCAATGGGTATACCGGGTGACAATGAGAACAGGGCCATGCCTATATCTTATTTATTTATGAATCTATTTAGGTAAAATTTTATATGAAGATACTAGAGATAATTTCTGATTGACCAAAAAATATCGTCAAAATAATTGACTTCCGGTTTCACCGGAAATGATACCAACTTTGATTTTTCAAATGCATCACCCTGTATATTTTGTTTTTAGGAATCTACAAGTCAAATTACATAAACTAGTCACGCAAAATTTTAATTTTTTCAAACAAAAATATTTTTTTCAACTTTTATTTTTTAAGATAAAAGGCTGTGACTTGAAAAATATGTTCTAATTGTCTTTATCAATTAAGTCAATAACAAACCCTTAATAAAAGCAAAACTTTGCTAAACACGTTTTTCAAGAAAGTCACTTTTTTTAAATGGCACGTACCAAGGACCATCTTGCTATTAAACACCAAATTTAATTACAATGTAACGATATGCATTACTTTATCTTTATCTAAAATTGAAGAATAATTAAGTAATTATTTTTTTTATTATGTCTGTGTAATTCCTAAGCAAATTCCGCAGCACTGTTGTATGTAATTTCAGTTGTAAATTGCGAAAAACATAAAATATATAGGATGATCCATTTAAAAAATCAAAGTTAGTGCTATTTCCCGTGATACCGGAAGTCGGCCATTTTGATTATACTTGTATGTCAATCTGAAGTTATGTCTGGTATCCTTGTATCAAATTTCATCCAAATTCATTCATAAGTAACGAAGATAGAGGCATGGCCCTGGTCTCATTATCACCGGGTATATCAAGTTACGGCAAACTTCAATTTGATCATGGCATGCTGCAAAAGTGTTTCATTACTGTCGAGAGTATAAGTAATTAACCGAGACACGTAGCGCTGAGGTTAACTTTATCTCGAGACAGGAGTAAAACTTTTCACTGTGGTATGTATACTATTTTACTCACAACCGGTTTTTGTCATTATTTATTTAATTAGGTAAGTTTCAAATAATACGTATTTTTATCGCAGTTTATTAAGTCACTTTAACAAAGAAATCTGTGAAGCTGTTGCTAGGTAACATGACATTAAAAGTGACGTTTGACTAGCCGGGAATAGTATATTACATACCGAGGCGGAAAGGATTCCATTCCTGTCGAGAGAACTATAGTTCACCGAGAGACGATAGCCTCGAGGTGAACTAGTTCTCAAGACACAGGAATGGAATTTTTGCAGAGGTTTGTATACTATTTTATTCGCAATCATCTAATTTTAAAAATAACTACAATTGAATTCTGAATAATAAATATCCTGATGTAGCAAATATTTTTCGGGGTATGGAATAATTTACCGGCTACTTTCAGTAATCATCTAGTTCCCAGCTGTTGTCATATCATGAAATTGATGCACTACAATATGATTGCAAATAAAAACCTTTTTCGTCTAGCTAGAAAGTAAAGTAAACAATGACTCGCCTTCCTATTGTTTTGAAGATTAGAAACGTACCTATTATTAACCGATTGTGAGTAATAGCTATTTAAGTAACAAGGAATGTAAGGATCTATTAACATTTGAGGTAAGCAAGTATCAGCCAAGGCAAAGCCGCGGCTTGCTGCCTGCCGAAAATGTTAATAGATGATACATTCCGAGTTATCTTGTTTTTTCCCGCTGCTTATCGAAACTTTCCTAGATTTTTGAAAAAATTGTTGGTTTTGTCACCTGTCACCAGGATTAATTTTCGTGAGTCGTGTTACTTGTGAGTGTCACATGTCACATAAACACTTGCAATTATAAACAAAACGTCTAAGTCTGCATCTTGCCTTGCTAATTTTATTAGCCTAGGAACTTAATAATAATATTAAGTTCCGTTGTCCAGGGAAAGCAGCAAACAAATATAATCACCGACTTAAACGTTTTGTTATCAAGGCTGTATCACTGACTTACATGATCAGCAGCGGGAAAAATATTATTCCATAGGTGAGTATGCATTTTTAGAGGAAAATTGTTTTGAATTTTAACTCAGTTTTGAGGACGTTTTCGAAAAAATTATGGTTAAAATATTTGCACTCATTTCCATAACACCCTGTATAATTTATTTTGTGCAATCTCTTCGTCTTTTCCATATAATTGGCGATTTTCAATCATTCAACAGAAACTAGAATTACAACCAATACTACTTTAAAACAACTTAATTTCCAAACAGTTTATTGTTCTAAAAGTTATAAATATTAGAAACGCAGTAAATCATAACTTAGATTAACTATATTAATCATCGCCTTCTATAGCAACTTCGGTAAGCGCCTGAACATAAAACGGCCCCTGCTTCACAAATTCCTGTAATCGTATCTGTGTGCTATGGTCAAAGACAGAACTAGTAGATAAAATCTTCACTATTTCATATTTTGCTTCCTTGCACTCTTTAAAAGTCTCATTGCGGCGGTCAAGTAGAAACTCAACAAATCCTGCAAATACAATCATTAAAATCTATCAGATCAAGTCAAGAAGCGACTAACCAGGAGTCGTTCTAAAGCACTCTTGCCCCCAGTGGTGTGACGCCATGGCGTTGAGAACGCCAAGGGCAGCCACGCGAGTTTCACTGAAAGGATTCTGTGCGAGCTTGTATATCCAATCAATGGGATTATCGTCCAATGCCGTGTACCATTTCCGAACCAAATTAGTGATCCGGCTATCAAATTCTACGATCCGCATAAGACTCTCTACGCAGTTGAGAGCACGTATCCTCATGTCTGTCGTGAAAGTTGTGCTGCGACTACTAATTGACTTAATAGCATCCAACATCTTGTTACCTGAAACAGAACATGGATATTGAATCGCGTTTCATATGAGTGGAACTGAGTATTACCTGTCGATTCCAAGGTGTACTTCCCTTCGTTAGTTTCAGCTATATGTGCCAGAGTATCCAAGGATGTTCCAACGAGGATATAGTCATCAGATAGAATATTAGTAAACAATTTGTCGATAACCAGTGGATATTTTGAGATTATCTCAGTAGGTTTCCCATGAGCCATGTGTCCAAAAAATTTTAATATACCTGCATATAAATCAAATGTTAAATAAGTACTACAGCAAAGAGCCAACACTATTAAAATTGTTAAGAATGTGATCAATAGGCTGTATCAGGGGTCGGCTTTTCGAGTATGAAGTATGAAGCGTAAAGAAAATTGTATAAATAGCTCTGATGGGGTAAGTAAAACTTGACTCACTGTACAAAAGGAAAAAAATTAATTTTTATTAAATTGGAGACATGGCACTTTACTGTATAACAAAATAACTAAATGTAGGCTGTATCTTGGGCATCAATTAATGTAAATTATTTTGATAAAGAATGTAGTGTATCGAATTATAGACCTGTTACCTAGTATATCAAAGCTATTTGAAAAGTGCCTAGTATCATGAATTATTTAGAATACATTGGGGCTCTAAACAAGGCCCAGTTTGGCTTCCGAAAGGGCGTTTCAACAAGTTCAGCAATAGCACTTCTAATCGAAAGGATATATAACATGCTCGACTCAGGGGAACATGGTCTGGTAGTGCTCGTTGATCTTGCCAAAGCATTCGATACGCTGCATCACGAAATTCTATTACAAAAGCTTGAGCGGTTTGGTTTTCGCGGTAAGGTCCATAACCTATTAAGAAGTTATCTAACAGGTAGATCTCAAGTTGTTAAAATAAAGGATCAATATAGTGTGCCGTTGCCATTAAATTACGGAGTTCCACAAGGATCGGTGCTGGGGCCAATCCTATTTATCTTATATATAAATGACATCTTCAACATCAATATACAAGGACAGATACTCAGTTACGCGGATGATACTGCGCTATTTATCAAAAGTCAATCCTGGGAAGAACTGATAAGATGTGTGCAATTAGATTTCGCGGTACTTAGAGATTGGTTCCGAGGTAACTATCTTACATTAAATATGGGGAAAACTCTTTCCATTCCGTTCGGCTGCTACATTGACAGTATACCAGATTTAGGAGACATAATAATACATGAAAGGGAGTGTGTAAATGAAAACAATTGTGACTGCCCAGCTCTAGGAAAGGCAAACTCAGCAAAGTATCTAGGAATAGTAATTGATAGCCATCTAAAATGGGACCGGCAGATTGAGCATGTGGCACATAAATTAAGATATATGACATGTGTATTTTACAAACTTCGATTAGTATTAAGCCTAGATCAACTGTACACGATCTACTATGCCCTCGTTGATTCAATATTGTGGTATGGTATAATAGGCTGGGGAGGCGCCCGGGATAATGTTTCAAAAAAACTCCAAACAATACAAAACTGCATTCTAAAAGTGATGCTCAAGAAAGAGAAGCGTTACTCCACCGAGCTATTATACGCGGAAACCACTGTCCTAAATCTGAGGCGAAAATTCTGTGTATCGGCGATTGAGCAAAGCATAAAAAGTAATCAATGGTTACCTATAGAGCATGGAAGGAATACCAGAAGCAATACAACTAGATCTGTGAGAGTACCTCAATGTGAGAAGAGTATAGGCCAAAGATGCTATAAATATATTGCGGCAAAAGTGATAAATTGTTTTAGTGCAGAACGTCAAGACTCCGTACTAGAAATAAGTTCTAAATCGCGAGGGAAGTTGTTAGAGGCGACTGTGAAGGACTTATCTGTGGATGTGCTCGATTCAGTTTTCAAGGTCTCTTAGCGGGACTGATGGCAATGTGTAGGTTTGGTGTGGGATGTGAGACAATTGAGACTGAGCCGGACCCCTTCACTAAATGTTGTTAGCTTTAGTTATGTTTTAGGATAGGTATTTAGGTTGCGGACAAGTACTAATGCACTTTTGCAATCCTTTATTCTCATTGAGTGTATTTTGTACTCAATAAATCTTTGTATCTTTGTAAATCTTTGTATTTACTTACTAGAAGAAATATTTTGTTTAAATAGGTAGAGGGAAGGAATCAGAGCCAGGAATAACGTCATTCATGTATCTTATATCATATCTCATACATTAATGATATACAAGATTGAAGTATCATGTATTATTGATACCGATTAATACGATTTTACACAAATATGTTTGCTATCAACGTTAAATGTAACTATCGCAAGCATTTATTGTTTGGTGCTTGTTATCGATTAGGCTTAGAACTGCAATTCGATTACGTAGGCTACAATAAATTACACCATTGTCTGAGTGAAGAGAAAAGACAGACAGATGTAGGTGTTTACATAAGAAGTAGACTTAAAAATGAAATCAAAGAATTTCATTTCATTCAGGTAGGGTGGCAACGCAGAGACTTCACATAAGTCAGGCAATCAAGATAGTAATGATACAAGTTGATGCACCCACAGAAGCTTCATCCGAAAAAGAAAAAAAGAACTTCTGACACCCTGGGAGAAGCTATCAAAATCTAAGAGCGGAAGGCAACATATATGATACTCAGAGCTGGGCAGTAATTAATGACTTTTTAATTAAATTACTAATTAAATTCCTTCTTGTTTATTTGCCTTGGAATTGCATTACTTTTCAAAATGCAGTAATTGTAATTGGGAATTGCCATCTTTGTTAGAGAGTACTTGAAAATTACTTTTTAAGAGTAATTAATTACTGCATTTAATTACTCAATTACTTTCGTGTAATTAAATTACTCTAAAGTATTTAAATTACTTTATAGGTATTTGAATTACTTGTGGTAATTGAAATTACTCGAGGTAATTGAATTACTTTGTGGTATTTTAATTACTGAATTACTGACCTCGATAGGGTGCTAAATCTCCAGAACGCGTAAATAAGATAAGGTCTTATTAAGTTACATATTAAGCAAATCGCAGGGTCTGCCCCGCGCAATATAAGCCTAATTTATTATTTCCTCTGACGAGTCAAATAACAGCAACTTCTGCATTTTGTATGACGCGTCCACAAGCATTAGTGCGTGTATCTGTAGCTTGTAATAGTGACACTAATATTTATTGTGTGAGACGCTAAGTGCAAGACGCTATAAGAATATTTGCGGTAAGTACATTACAGATTACAATACCTACGGTAAAATAATAATTTTAAATAGCTTCATTAGACGATATTGGTTCATAATGATTATTTATTCATTTCAATTTGCTTGTTTTAAACGATCCGTGCAAGTGTAACGGACATTAAGTCCAGAAAATTACGTTTTTGAGTGAGGAATTGAATTAAACGGACAAAATCCGATAACATTTAAACCGCGAAAAACACATATTTAAATGTACCTAACTGCAAAATCCCATGTCTGGTTGACTCAAAAATGCATTATGGCGTATGCTAATTTTAAAACGCCGCCGCATAAGTTTACCACATTCTTGCATTGAACATTTTGTAAATTATCCATTCTTTGTCGCTTTCTTGCCTTGTAATGCTCATATGCTGCTTTGTATACTGGCACTAGTGCATAATTTTTATGGACTGCTGCAGCATGTTAGCTTCGATTATTATTAAAAACCTCCTTGCTAATTACGAGACATTCAAATATTGGCTTCTTAATGATTTTACACAAAATTCCATTTAGTTTTTTAAAACAACAGTGTATAGTGACCCAATTTACGTAATTTCAGATATTTTATTGCCCTAAACTTAAAATCTAGGTATTATTAAATATGTTAATAACATTTTGAAATTTGAAGTAAAAATATGAAAGCAACCTGAGCAATTTAATTGTCCAGCGTTCACAGTAATTTTCTTATTCGGTGTGTTCAAAAAGAAATTATTTAAGGGTTGGCCATGGAATATAAAAGTATTGGCAACAGCAAGCTTTAGAATTCATTAACATAATCACTGTTGTTGCTGTCATAAGCTTATATTATACGCTGATATCGCGATTGAAAATTCTAAAAATTGTCATATTCAACCCTTATGTAATTTCTTTTTGAACACATAGTATAAAGGTCACTTGAATGTAAAAATGACTTCATTGTAACGTGCTTGAGCAAATGTCTTTTGTTTTTGTATCTAAAGTACAAATTCTTATTTCAATCAGCCGTTTTCAACTAGGTTTATCAGTCATCTGTCAACTTTCAATGGTCCCTGATCAACACCAAATTGATATTTTGTTTTAAAATTTCAGAAGTTACCTAATACGTTTTTAATAACTATTTGTATTACTAGGGAGGAAAATGTATCATTCCCTCCCGCAGATGTAGTTTAGTTCTTCAGAGTTTGCAAGGGATGAAATGAAGTTTTAGTCCAGAGTTATACATACAACACTTTTACATTTTATGATGAGACTATCTCGTGTAATCAGCTGCATTCAAAAATATTTAAATATGAAAACCAGGAGGCTAGTTGATTTATTATTAATAATAATCGCATTGTCTCCCGTTTCTAATGGCAACGGCAGTCAATGTATTATATTCCCTCCCACTGCCATTGGAAACTAACCAGGGACCCAAACGTATATTTTTCCTATACCCCTAACAGGCGACAGAAAATGTCACTTTCGTATAAAGGGGTAAGAAAAGGTATTTTCGAACAGAGCCAACACAAATTCTCAAGTTGCGCCAATTGGATCGTTCTTCTACAAAATCTAAATAGAAATTTGCTGTCAAACACTTAAGAAATCCAATGTTCCACCCTGTATACTTAGGTAAGTTGCATATTTTCGTCATTCAGCCTCATGTTAAAACGTATTTAATAATGGATTGTTCTACAAGTTAAGAAAAGTGAAAGTTTTTCAACGTTTAATTTACGAGCGAGTGATGCAAAAGGAGTGGAATAATTTATCACGAACATGGAAAAATCACTTTTATAACATATTCAGCGTGCTATTTTTTCTAATATCATTACAAAATCTAGCCAAAATTAAATTCGTCATTTCTTCATATTCGAAAAAAATTTTTTTTTTAATTGGCAGTGAAGAACTTTGAAATCGTCAAATAAAATACGAGTAATCGACAGTGAAGTAATCCATTGTTTTACAACTTTTTGTAGGCGGCTGGGCAATAGGTAAACATAAACCGACGTCAACGTAACCTATAAAAGTTGGTTAAAATGTAACTTCGCGATTTGTCAATTTAAAATAATAATGTACCCCTGGGCACTGGAAGTTCCATTTCAATCTTTGTCTGGTTTATTTGCTTTGGCCCTTCGGGCCTCGGAAATTAAATATACAATCGTGATAAAAAGCTCAACTTAGTGATAACTTATGTGGAAACTAATATAAAAAAATATATAGATTTGAATTTCCAAGTCTCTATATCTTCTTACTGAAGGGACTTTGTACTAAAGTATATTAGGTTTAATCGGTTTATTATAACCTAAGGAATCTATGCCTAATTCGTGTCCCATTTTTTTTGGGACACCCTGTATAATTGTTATCCTTGAATTTATTTATTTACTTACATCTTACATCAAAACAAACTAAAAACTTTTGGTTTTGGTGAACGGTGCATGTAGCTAGAAGATTTAATTATCAAAAAACCTTCAAGAGTGATAAAGTATTAAGTTACTATAGTTAACAAAACATAAAAATTAAGCATTTTTAGATAACGATAACGAATCGCCACGACACTAATGATAGTTGCAACTTGCAAGAAAATTCTACTAAAACAACTATATGACAATAATTTTTAATAAAAGTAATTGAAAAAGTAATTGATGTTGTACAATTACAATTACTAAGTAATTGGTAATTGAATTACTATTTCCTGTGAGTAATTGAATCTCTGGTAATTAAATTACTGCATTCGGCGGTAATTGGTAGTTAGTAATTAATTACTTTTTAAAAGTAATTTGCCCAGCTCTGATGATACTGATGCGCGATCTTCACGTTAGATTGAACATCGAATCTGCAAGTGGAAATGACGCAAGCTCATGCAGTTATGGGAAACTAAATGACAGAGGGTGGGAACTGAGAGGTTTTGCGATAAAATACCGACTATTTATAATGACTACATATTTAAAAAACACGGAGGAAAGAAGTGCATGTAGTGTTCGATCAATAACAACTTGGTAAAATAAAATAGACTTTATATTAACCAGCAACAAAAACCTAACAAATATACAAGTAATAAATAGGTTTCAGTTAAATATAGCCCATAGACTCATCATCATCCCTGTAGACCCTCTAGGGCAGGGGTGGCAAACCAATGGCACGTGTGCCATCGATGGCACGCGGAAAAATTATTTGGGCACAGCCTTAATTGAGGAATTTAGGTACCTCATCGAAACAATTTATTTTTTCGTCTACATTTGAGGTCATAGTAACAAAGTTCATTGTGCACAAGGCTACCGGTGCCGGAACGGCACCAGACTGCGCGACAGAGATAGGTAAATTTCGCGTTAATTTCTGACCGAACGGGTGAGAGTGAGCTACGGAGTGAGCTATCTCGGGCGACGCGGAGCGACGGCGAGAGGGGCGCTGTTACGCTTAGTTTGTAGTTCGCATGCAGTATTTGAAATAACTAGTTGGATTTTACTTTAAGCATTTATTTTGTAAGTTTTCCCCTGGATCGTTAGGCAGCTCTATTCACATTTATTTTTAAATATTGAATACATTTTCCCCTGCGTAGTTAGGCAACCCTATTTTCATCTTGTGATAACATTTTTGAGCAAATTACAGCTATGTTGCTATCAATTTAGACCGCTCTGCATTCCAATAGTTTTTCTGGTGGTCTTTTTCCAATTTTTGGGAGATTTTGATAACCTGAGTTGAATTGCGTGTGGTAGTATTTCTCGACCTTTCCCATCCCAGCCTTCGCTTGAATAAGTTGGTTGTCCCTCGGCTTCGTGCTTCACCAGCTTAGTTATAGCTTGATTCATTTGTGAGGGGAGAATTTGGAAGCAACGGAAGCCCACTGAACGTTAGGATAATTGTTTATGGTTGCAATCCTTACGTTCACTACGCTCTTGCGGAATTTTAGGGCCTACTTTCGTTGTTTGCATGACACTCCAGGCTGTCCGCCACCTCCAGGTTAGTCTTCTTCAGCTCCCGCCTTTTAGCTCGGTTACGTATCTAGAAATATGTATTTTTAGCTTATTTCTACCTGGCATTATTTGATGGCATGTCATGGCCTCATTAACCATTTCTTTAGAAAAAATGGCACTTAGATCAATAAAGGTTTGCCACAGTACGTTTCTTCTCCAAGTTAAAACAGATCGGACCTGCTTTCTTTTTCCTCTAATGTTGTACTCAAGAGCTTGTATAGATATATCTGCATTTGGCTTCTTTAATGTAAGCCCAATCCATTGTCAGCGCCGTTTTTTTATGGTTATGTGTATTGGTTCTTATCAGTAACATTCCATTAGAAATTGTGTTTGCCCAACACATTTTCATTATTTTCCTTAACCCTTAACCACTGACATGCGGTATGCCATACCGCTCCAAAAATACATTTTGTTGTAAAACGAGTTTTACAAAAGATTCCTAGAAAACCATCTGTGTACCTTCAAGTGGTGTGTAACTGTACATATTGTTAACTGCTACGGTTTCAGTATGCGTTTAGTTTTTTAATTACGTTGACGTAAAGTTTTCTTACAGTACCATGTACCGCATGTCAGTGACTACGTTCCTATAGTTGGTATAGTTAAAAGCAGTGCAATTATTGTCAATATTTTCTATTCTAATATTTTTTTTAATTAATATCATTAAATTGTTACTTTAAACATTATTTTACCATTTTATAGTGACCAGTACTCAAGTTTTGCTGTAATTAAGTTTATACAGGGTTTTGTGGCAATGTCCAACATTTCTTTTAATATTATGCATGCGTTTATAATTTTTTCGAAAAAATAAAGTTAATTTTATTTTGAGTCGTATTCTACAGAAGTGTGAAGAATAATTCAGTAATTGATGTAAAAAACAAATAAAGTCATACAGGACAGATTAGCATTAAAAACAAAGAATAATAGGCAACGGTATGACATACCGCACGTCAGTGTCTACGTCCGGAAACATCCATGTCAGTGGTTTAGGGTTGTTAAACAATTTTTTATAAATGTTTCAATTTGCTTAATTTTTGCTTATTTAAGGCCCAAGTCTCGAATCCATACATAAGTACAATAACCACATTAATATTGAAGATTCTGATCTATCAGTGAATTGTGGGAGCACATAAATTGCAAGCTAAAGAAGTTTTATTTACCAGGAGAAAATATTACAATTGATGAGTAAATTGATTCCTTTTCCCCTCAGCAGCTAACATCATTAGATGTTGGCACGGACTTTGCAACCCCGAGGTATCCGAGCAAATGGTCCTCCGAAAAAGGGGTTGGGCAAGGGGCAGACTACCCCTGGGACTAATAGCCCTTATCCCGTAAAAAAACAACCAGTCACGAAACCTATGCCGAAGCCTCGGATGTACTGACGGACAAAATGAAAATGACTCAGGCAACAGAATATGGAATTCTAATTAGGTACATGGAATGTCAGCACACTTCTCAAACCGAGCGCCCAAATAAACCTAGTCAATCAATTAAAAAGACACAAAATCCAAATCACAGCAGTACAAGAAACTAGATGGATGGATCAAGGCGTTAGAGACTCCAAAACACACACAATGCTGTACAGCAGCAAACCAAAATGGGAGTAAACATTTTGGAGTAGCCTTTATTGTAGACAAGGACATCAAACACAGTATGCTAGATTTTACACCAATTAACGAAAGAATCTGTAGGCTACGAAAATCTTCTTCTTCTTCTCCATTCCTTTTGTCCTTTCAGGCGTCGGATTGTGAGTCACGGTCCTCTGTAACCCATTTCTTCCATGCTTTTTTATCTTTTGCTAGCATTTCCATCTCTTCCTTTGTTTTCCCTTTTTTTCTTCCCCGTTCTTCTATCCCGTCTAGCCATTTGCTTCTAGGCCTTCCCCTTTTTCTGTTTCTTGGTTTTCCTCCTTCCATTATTCTTTTCGTCAACCGATCGTTGTTCATTTTTAAGACGTGTCCGTACCACATTAGGTTTTTTTCTTTAATTCTTTCTAATATTGGTGTTTGTTTTATTTCTTTCCTTTGGGTTTCGTTCTTGACGTGGTCCCATTTTGTTCTCCCTGCTATCTTCCTAATGTGTTTCATCTCCATCGCGTTTATCTTACTTTCATGTTTTTTCGTCCATGTCCATGTGATTGTTGGGATTGTTATTGTGTTGTGTATATTCAATTTGGTTTCTCTGTCTATTTCTTTGTGTCCCAGTATGTGGTTTAGTGCGTAGATCGATTTGTTATTTGTGCGTGTATTTTTCCATGATTTGTTAGTATTGTGCCTAGGTAGTTGAATGTTATTACTTTTTCTAGAATTGTGTTCTTGATTTTTATTTCTTTGTTTATATTCTCTTTCTGTTTTTCATTTATTACCATCAATTTTGTTTTATTGTTGTTTACTTCCATTTTCATTTCTTCTATTTCTTTTACCCAGATGTTTAATAGTTTCATCATTTTCTCTCACGAGTCCACTATCAGTACTACATCATCCGTGTGTAGTAAGCTTCTTATTGATATGGGTTCTAATTTGTTGTATCCTACTGTCGTTTTTAGGTCTTTTTTCCTCTTGGTTTGTTTTACTATTCTGTCCATTATTATCAAAAATAGTAGTGGGCTTAGGCTGTCCCCTTGCTTTATTCCTTTTCCCATTTTAAATTCTTCTGACCTCTGTCCTGCGATTTGTACTTTCCCTCTTCCTGTTTTGAACGTGCTTTTAATTATTTGAGTAAGCTGTGTTGGCACTTCTAAGTCTTCCAGGCAATTCCATATTGTTTGTCTGTGTACTGTATCAAACGCTGCCTTCAAATCGATGAATATCAGGTAGAGCTCCTTATCCCCTTCTGTTGTTCTTTCTATTAGCGTTTTTAGTATATAAATGTTGTCACTTGTCTGTCTTCCTTTTCTAAATGCCATTTGTTCGTCTTCTAGTTTGTATTCTACGTATGTTCTCAGCCTTTTTTCTAGTATTCTTGTATATAGTTTTTATGTATAGGTATTATTAAATTTGTTTCCAGTCTTTGGGGATTCTCTTCAATTTCCACGCTGCTTTTAGTATTTCCTGTAGCCATTCCTTTCCATCTTCCCCTAGATATTTAAGCATTTCTGGTGCTGTTTCGTCTTCCCCGCTCGCTTTTCCTATTTTAACTTGTTTTATCGCTTCCTGTAATTCTTCCTTTGTTATCTCTGGTATTTCTACTGCATCTTCTCTGTCTTCCTTTTCGTCCTTTAATTCTCTTCTAAATTTCTCCGAAAACTCTTTCCAGGCTTCCCGAATTTCTACTTTTTCCACTTTGAGTTCTTGCTGCTTATTTTTTATTGCTTTTATCTCTTTTCTTTTAGTCCCTCTTAATCTTTTCACTACTGTCCAAAACTTTCTTGTGTCAACCTTGTGTTTGCCATTTATTTCTTGTCCAAACTCTTTCCAGCTTTCCTTTTTCGCTTTTTTTACTGCTTGTTTTACCTTGTTCTTTTATCTTTGTATTTTTCTTTATCTTCTTGGTCTTTTGTTCGAATATATTTCTTCCAAGCCTGTTTCTTTTCTTTCACTATTCTTTTTATATCTTCAGTCCACCATCTTGTTGTTTTTAGGTTTTTATTTACGTTTCTTCTTCCACATACCTCCTCCGCAATTTTTAGAGTAGTTTCTTTGAACTTATTTCATTTTGTCTCCAGGTCTTCTTTCGTTTTTTCGTCTATGAATTTACAAAATTGTTTATTTGTCTTATCTTGGTATTCTTTTTGTCTTTCAGGTTGTTTTAGTTTATGTAGTGCAACCCTGCTATGTTATTCTTTCGCTTTTATTTACTGTATCTCTTAGTTTTGCTATTACTAGCCTATAGTTTGATCCTATTTCTGCTTCTTTTCTCGTTTCTATGTCCTGTACTGACTCTCTTAGCGATTGTGTGAATACTATACAGTCGATCAAACTTTTTGCGCTTCGTTCCTCTGCCACGGAAGTGTACTTATCTTCCAATTTTTGTTCCTGTAGTGTGTTTCCTATTAACAGATCGTTTCTCTGACAGAACTAATCATTTTCTTCCCATTTGTTTGCTCTCCATATTTTCCTATACATCCCATGCCTCTAGTTTGGTCGTTCCCTACTCTTGCATTCCAGTCCCCCATTATTATGGATGGTTCTGTTTCCTCTCTTGCCTCGTCCTGTATTTCTTGTAAGCTGTTGTAAAATTCTTCAATTTTCTCTTCTGGTGTACCTTCTAAATAGAAAGAGAAGAAAATTAGAGTATTTTGGCCATATCATCCGTAACAACAAATACAGATTACTGCTGATTATAATTCAGGGGAAAATAGACGGAAAGCGTAATCCAGGCCATCGCAGGACATCATGGCTCAAGAACCTTCGCCAATGGTATGGACAAAGTACTACAAAGGGATGTTTCAGGAAAGCTACAGACAAAATTCACGTCATGCAATTGATCGTCAACGCCCTAGGAGGGCAGGACACATGAAGAAGAAGAAGTACCTTCTATAGGTCCATATATTTGTATGATGTTTATTTCTTCTTGGAGTTTTATTCTCACTAGTATTATTCTTGAGTTGACAGCTTTCCATTTTATTATTCGTTTGTTTAGTTCCTCTGTTATAATTATTCCTACTCCTTCTTTTGCTCTCTTTCCTGTATCAATTCCAGCGTAGTATATTATGTGTTTGTTTGTTAATCTTGCATTTCCTTTTCCCTTCCTCTTTGTTTCACTCAGTCCCGTTATTTGTATTTTGTTGTCGTCCTTTTTTTCTGTAATCTCTCTCTTTCCCATTGATTGTATTTATGTTCCATGTTCCTATTCTAATTTTTTCTGTTTCTGCTTTATTTATTTTACTTTTTTCTTGTACTTCTGTCTTTGTCCTTATTATTCTCATTTGTCCCTTTTTTTTTTATTTATTTCCGTCCTGTTTTCATTTCCTAATAGTTGTTTGGGGTTTGCTGGTTTCGATTTGTCTTTGTGATATTCCTAATTGTTACTTCCTTTTACGATAAAGGAAGTATTGGATTCACCCCAAAAATTCAAAATTGAATTTTCAACAGATCTTCACGTGTTAGAGTCCCCTGATCCCAAAAAAACATTTTTTTTTATTGGTTTGTCTGTGTGTCTGTCTGTGAACAGAATATCTCAAAAATAAAAAGAGGTATGGCGTTGAAACTTCATATATAAGTTTTGTATAGTATGTAGATGAGACAGCAAGCTTTTGAAGAAAATCGCATAACCGGAAGTAGGTGTTTACTCTTGTAATTTTTCAGTTTTTTTCGATTTTTTCAAAAACGGCTATAGCGATTTTTTTCAAACTTTACATTTTTTATTACATTTTTAATGTGTATTGATGTGAGTTAGGTGATTTTCCAGTTGAATACTTCTAGAGTGAACTTCTCTTGTTTTTTTTTCTATCTTTTTATTAACTCCTATTTTAAATATAACACCCGGTATATTATTACATTTTTGAATTCAGCTTAAAATTTTAGAGAAAATTTGTCGCTTAACTAATGCTCTATTTTGTACCGTTTTTATAGAATTTCTAATTTTTTAAAAATTTTTACAAATGCTTAAAAATTAAAAATGTTTCTTTTTACTAATTATAAGATCACTGTAAAAGGAAGTTGTGTGAGTGTATCACACCAGATTTTTTTATTTAGTTCCTCTTCGTTTGATGTTAGTGTTTCTTTCTGGAAGGATACTAGTACTGTTTGTGTCCAATTCTTCTTCTTTGGAATTGCACCTCGGGAGAGACTTATTTCTTCCTCTGTGGATCTGCCTCTTTTCCTTTGATCTTCTATTTCTTTGTTTGTTGTTGCTTTCCTTGTTTCCTTATCATTACCTGTTAAATTTTCTAACTTCCACTCTTCTCCATTTTTATTATTAGCCTATCCTTCTTGATTATTGCTCTTAGTCCCTTTTTTATGGCTTCCTTCATGTGTGGGAGTAGTTGCTTCTGTGTCTCTCTTATTTTCTTATCAAGATCTTCCAATATTCCAACTTTTGTTCCTGTCAGTTTCTTTGTATTTCTCAGAATTTCCCATTTCTTCAGGATTATTGTAACCCCCACCTTTGTTGGTCTTTCTCCTCCCTTACTTTCTCCAATTCTATTGATGAAGTCGATCGCGTTTTCTTCTATTTGTATCTCCATTTTCTTTTTTTAATATCTCCATAACTTTTTCTTTTAGGGTTGTTAGATCTTCCTCCATGTTTTCTGGGATTCCGAAAATTATTATGTTTCTTTTGCTTATTTCATTTTCTAGCCTTTCTATTTGCTTTTCTCGGTAGAGTATGGTCTTCTCCGGTTTTTTTATTTTCTCTGTTTGTTTGTTCATGTTTTTGTTTGTCTATTCTACTTTTTTTTCTACTTGCGCAAGTTTTCCTTCATAATGTCACTTAACGTTATTTCTTTATTTCCCTCCATTATGTTTTGTTCCCAGTATCTCTAGTTTCCAAATAGATTTTGGGAACTTGAAATTAGTTATTTTATTAATAGCGTGGGTTTTACTAGACTGTATTTTATTCGTTGCAGTGTTGCTTTGTTGTTAGATGCAAATGTGTTTGGATTATCGCCGTATCAGCGCTTGCTGTGGTATTTGTCGCCACGTTACGGTATCGGCTCCGGTTGTTGTGTTTCACTTTCCAGTGCTTTTCCTTGTTGTCGCGTTACATTTGCTGCGAGTTTCTCGCACTCTGCACCTTTAAGTAGTACACAGTACAAGAAACTAGATGGATGGATCAAGGCGTTAGACTCCAAAACACACACGATACTGTACAGCGGCAAACCAAGAGGGAGTAAAGAATTTGGAGTAGCCTCTATTGTAGACAAGGACATCAAACACAGTATGCTAGACTTTATGCCAATTAACGAAAGAATCTGTAGACTACGTTGTTGAATTTCACAATTTCTAGATTTAAAAAAAAAACATAGTATACACCTCGCATTGGTATACAAACTACTATTTAAGTTCTTCAGGCACTTTTTTGATAAGAATCCAGTGTGCAAGTTAGTTTAAATAAAAAAGTTGCTAAATTTGAGTTATAACATCAAGTTATATGGAACTCATAGTTGGCTGTAGCTTTATGAGAAAGAGGATTTTTCCCCATTTCAGTGATATACAGGATGTTAAAAAACAAATGTGTGATATTAGTAGGATATACAGTACATACCAAAATAAGTATAAAAGTCTTAATAAACAGGTGTCCTAAAATTAACCATTTCAGAGATATGGTTGATTTTAATTTTTATATTTCATTTTCTACAATGTCAGACCTTAGTAACAAAACACTTAAATTAATTGTAAAAAGTAAATGTTTGAAATGGCCCCCATTGTTTTCAACACCTGCATTACACCTCCAAATAAATCAACCCCAAACTCTTTCAAGAATTTCCGGTATTTATCGAATAGTTTGGCAACCTTGCTAGATTCGCTGACATAATTCATCTAGATCATCAACAGGTGTAGCATAGATTAAGCTCTTCAAGTAATCCCACAGAAAGTAGTGTAAGGGCGTCAAGTCAGGTAATCTCAGAGGCCCCCTTCCAATCCATCAGACATTAAAAGCACGATTCAAATACTCTCTCACAACAACCACGAAATGTGGTGATGCTCCATTGTGCATGATTAATGTTGTGCTCCATGGTTTAGGAGGTTCAGGAGCCCGGGCAAGATGTTTACTAAAAAATCATGGTATGTTGCCCCTGTTAGCCGATTTGGTAGAAAAACCGATTCAATCAGTCAGCTAAGATACCCATCCAAACAGTTAACAGACAGATTTGATGTCTAGCGTCAACAACAGCATGTAGATTTTCGTCAGACCAAGCGTGATTGTTATGTCTTGCAAATCCAGCTTCATCAGTACAGAGAATATTCGTGAAGAAATTTGGGCGTTCTGCATTTTCACGCAAAAACCTTGCAGCGTTGGAGAGATTGAACTCGCTGAGTATGGTAGCGATACAACAATTGCTAGTGAAGATTTTTCCAAACAAGAGGCGCACTAATACCCACTTAAGCTAAAATTCTTCTAATGCTGGTTTTTGGGTTTTGTTCCACACTTAACAAAATTTGTTCTTGTACCTCTGGCATGGAAACTGATCTGGAGCATTCAATATCGTATGCACATTTTCTAAATGAACCTTCCTCCCGCAGTCACTGATAAAGTCTTGTAAACATGTTGTGAGAAGGGGAGTTCCCGATTTGGAAAAATGACGCTAGCGCACTCATCCTAATCGAACCTAAGCGCAATGGACATTCGTGATATCACAGCTAAAATATTCGACATAACTTTGACTACTCATGGTATTATAAGTGATTATTTCCTTCATATCCATAATAATGCGTAATCACCATGGTTTCTGTCAGTTTAATAATGACTACAATTCCAACGTCAAAATTTAACCGCGGTTAAATTTATGTCAAAATTTAATCGCTTGTGCATAATTTTAACATGATTATTAAAGGTGCTTCACCAACTGAATTTTATCTATTTATTCAGGAAATAATCACCCCGAACATCCCACGTGCATGTAAACTAGCCTGAATAAATTTTGACGATTTTCTGTCAGAATGTTTTGCTCTGAAGAAATATATCTCGTAAATTTTCCACTTCAAAATCCCTCGTGCTGCGCACTCGAGATTCTTGTTGAGCGGCAAATTTACTTGACAAATTTCTTAGCAAAACATTCTGACAGAAAACGTCAAAATTTAATCGGCTATTTTAATGCACTTGGGATATTACTGTTGATTATTTCCTTCATATCCATAATAATGCGTAATCATTATGATTTCTGTCAGTTTAATAATGACAAAAATTCAAACGTCAAAATTTAAATATGTGTCAAAATTTAATCGCTTGTGCATAAATTTAACATGATTATTATTAAAGGTGCTTCACCAACTGAATTTTATCTATTTATTCGGGAAATAATCACGCCGAACATCCCATGTGCATGTAAACTAGCCTGAATAAATTCTGACGATTTTCTGTGAGAATGTTTTGCTCTGAAGAAATATATCTCGTATAATTTGTATAAAAGTGATCCATTTTGTGTGTCGAGTTAATTTTGAGGTGAGGTGATCTGAGATGCCAAGTGTGATTTGTGTGGTCATGTAAACAATGCAGACTAACTTGTCTAAAACGTCAAAGTGTATCTTCAAGAACTGCGGGACGGATGTCACAAATGTAGGGGTACTGAACTACAAAAGGGAAGGGTTACGTAAATATCCTTGTGACCCAAAAACTAACAATAGACCAAACAGATAGGGAAAGTGGACCCTGGGCACAATACACTCATAAATACACGAAAATGAAAGAAGCACACGCAATGAGGGAAACTCCTTTTATTAGCGAAAGTCATCCCAACCTTTCGTGTCACAATAGAGCGAAGGATCAGCTGGACAATACTATTGTATCCAAAAGACTAGCCGGAGTTCCTTCCATTCAAACACTTCTTATATAAACTCAATTAGCCTAGTTTTGGACTTCAGTTTTTGTATCAGATCAGTTTTGATCACTTCACTTGTGTCGGTACGACTTGCATGCATTTAGCTGAGTCGGTAACGAAAACGGGGCTACTTACAATTCGTATTTGTATTTTTTGTAATATTCACGGATGTGTACATGTATGTATTTGTTTATGTGTTTAAATTAAAATAAAGGAAGGTTATTGTTTTCCACAAACATGTGTATTTTACTGAACTAAATTCTACAGTAAAAAAATTACTACGCACCAACCAAATTGGCAAATGGTAACCAAAAGCTAAAGAACATCAAAATATGATGAAAACCTATCAATTCAAGAAGTCTAAGCTGCAGAACATGCTTGGGATGAAAACCATAAGATACAATTTCACAACACAAAGATCTTGTCTAAAGAATCGATGTTAACTAAATGTAAAATTAAGGAAACGAAATATATTGTACTTAACGAAGAAAAATGCGTGTCGTCTCTCTCAATATTTTTAGACAATAGTTGGCTATCTATTCTTAAAGATGAAATCAAGTAGGTATAGATTGAAGGTTGGTCGTTTTTCATTCCAGTGAAAAGAGCTAAGTTCTTGTTATTTTTAATTGTTAATCGTTGATAATGAGGGCAGATTGTCCCTCGAAATATTCGTTATTTAATATTTTTAATTTGCAGAGTGGCGAAATACCCAACTAAGAATATGAATTACAAATTCACGCCCCAAAGAAGTTTCAGAGATTATCTTAACATCAATTTTCTTTTATTTTTCCAAAACTAAACTGAACGAGGTATTACGTAACTAACGTTTCTGAAAATACCCTTACCGTTACTATAAAGCAACTTTTTTCTTTAAGAGGCTCTGAAAGCTAAAAATTTTCTAGTCATTTTACCACACCTGGATACGCTAAAACCATATATATAATACACATATATTGCTGGTAGGGCCTGGAAACTTCAGAAAACATTACGGCGCCGACATAGTCTCACTTATTATAGAAACCACGAAAGATGAGCCCTGCGTCATCAATGCTATCCGTATGATGTAAGATTTTACTTGCTAGTCAAATTAGCGTCAGTTGTATTCTGAAGCAATCAGGAGCCAATAGGTGGCGCTTTATCCAGGAAACAAGCAACTGTCAGTGTCATTATTTTCGTTTTGACTAAGAAATGTAAAAGTCCATTTTTTATTATACTATTTTAGTTATTTGCGTTTAGTTGCTTTTATGATGACTAAGGTTATATGCAACTTAAATCATTTACCAATACACAATTTTAAATGATATAATAATCTAACCAATAAATATACAACTGTATTTCTTCCGCAACGCCATTCCACAAAAATAATTCCATTGAACATAGGAATTTAGATAATGACTAAAATAAAATAATGTAAACATATTAATAATTACAATTCTTAATCACTATCACCACTTAAACTGGAGTCACTTGAGTCGTTACCAACATGAATGATTAGTTCATCAACAGTTACATCTAATATCCTTTCACGCTCATACCAAGTCCTAATTTTTTCTTCAGTGTGACAATTACTCCACACATCTTTGGTACATTGTTCTAATGCTTCCTTCCACATTGCAAGAACTCGATCGTCACCATAACCATCCCTGCCGATGTGATTATTGTAATACTAGTGAGTCACCCGAACTACGTTTCCGTTCGTAAAATTAAGAGAGATTCATCAATATAAATTTTAAAAAAAAGGATGCATCGGCGGGATCGAACCCGGGGCCACCCGCGTGATACGCCAGCACCCTACCGCAGGACCACCTCTCTTGTGTTTGAATAATGCGCGCACCCGAGCTAATAGTGCAACGCGTAAGGCGCTCCGCCCTGCTGCCTAGAGGTGTTAATTAAATTAAAACTTTTTCGCACTGTTTTTGAAAATAAAAACCGGCCTACGATCTAAATCTAGAAATTAGCAAACTTTTAAGCCATCGTACAACTTAATCGGTCCAGTATCTTCGGAGGAGATAGCGAACAAACATAGACGCAAACATGCAAACACGCAAACACGCAAACAAAGAGAGCACCGATTTTATGTTATAGATTGTTTTCCATGTGCCCATATTAATTCAATGCCATTGAATTCCCAATGATATGGTGGTAGACGTAAAACATCATGACCATAACTTCTCAGTAATTCATCTACTTCATAGCGCTTTCTTTTCTGTGAGATTTGGCTAGTATGAGTAATTCAGTTTTAAATGAAGTTGGATCGTGATTAATGGAATTTGTATTTAACCATTCTATGATATCGGCTTTCTTCCAGGAAGTTGAGGGATTTCTTTCTATTAAAACAGAATGGTAAGGAGCATTGTCCAATATTATCAATGAAGGATCATTCAAATTATTAATTAAATGGTTGATGAGCCATTTTTTAAAAGTTTCTGAATTCATCTCCCCATGATAGTCTTCTTTTAAAGATTTTGTTGCAAATAATAGGGATGCGTTTTCGACAAACCCTAATTTAGATCCAGCATTACCCACAATAAAACGTTTTCCTTCATAACCTTCGGGTTTTTTTAACACTGCGAATATTTGAATCTTGCCAGGACTTTCCAGGATTTCCTTTAGAATAAATCCACGTTTCGTCCATAAAGACTACTTGCAGTGGATGAGGTGAATTTAGATTCTCCATGAAACATTTTAAAAAATGGAGCCGCATAATAGCAATATTTTCTTTTTCAGTTAGTGCTCTACGGTTATCGTCTTTCTTGAATTTAAAACCGATATCGCGTAGAACTCGATTTAAGCTGGTGTTACTGAGTAAAATATGACTTTCTTTCACTTCAGTATTCAGGGAATTCATGGTAACGTACTTTTTTCCGAATACATCGTGTATATGGTGTCCCTTATAACAATTTTTGAGGAATCTGGTAAATCAGTAGATTTTAACTTTTTACGTGGTCTTTTCTTGCCAGGGCTACATAAAACTGGATTAATACTAGAACAACTCTTAACTCTTTTCACAGTAGAAACACTAATGCCTAGAGCTTCCGCTGCCCTCTACAAATGAACGATGAATGTGAAATATAATTAGGTGAATTATGTTTTATTTACCTCTTGTACACGTGACAATGGAATTAGATAACCCCCATTTTCTTTCTCTCGTTCGAAGTAATCCAATAAATTTAATAAGAGCTGCTGAGATTGCAAATGTAACGCTTTACCTTTCATAGACATAATTTGTATCAAATCGTAAATAATAACCTGAAAACGTAGTTATAAAACGCCGAAAAAACGAACAAGGCTTCACAAGTATTATTTGACAGTTGACGTTTTAGTGACGACGCGCGTATGTGACTTAAACTACTTTAATCAAATAAGCACTTTAATCATAACACACGCTTATTGTAATGCTATCACTGTTGTGCGCATGGAGTTTGTGAACAAATGTACACGCATGTTTGTCGTTACTAAATTCAGCGTGTGATGACGCAGGGCTCATCTTTGGTGGTTTCTATAATAGAGTATAACGCGTCTCGTGCGCATGCGTGAGAATTCAAACTCCGCCTTTAGAAGCGAATTTTAAACTTGACCACTTCCCCATTGGGCGGACGACGCCGCCGCGCTTGCGCACAGCTCACCGTATACATTGAAGAGTTGGTTGTGTGTCTCACTTCATCGGTGAGTTTCCCACTCATAGCCGCTAGCAATATAGTAAGTATTAGATATATGGCTAAAACACTAACTGTAAAATTTTAGATAATGTGGCCATCAACTGTATATCAATATGTTGTTTAATTCAGAAGGCCAAAATGTATATTCTTTAATTATCGACTCAACAAGTTTTATACGAGTCTCCTGACTTTATGTTATAACTCCAAATCTTACTCCTGAGGTAATCTGTAGCTATAAAGATGTCACGTTGACATCACAGAATTATTTATATCGCACATGGAAGACCGCCACTATTAAAAAGTTTACTGGCGCCATCTAGAAGGCAATGTCTGAGGTTCTTTGCACCCATGTAGTTTACAGGTAGTTGAAAACACGGTCTAGGACGTTTAGGCGCCGCAACTTTAGGCGCGTGGACAGCGGAAAATAAGTTATTTACATTTTGTATATGGATAGTTTAACGTGGTGGAATTATACACACCATATAATTTCACTACGTTAAACTATCCATATACAAAATGTAAATAACTAATTGTCCGTAATCGATAAAAGGTAAATTGACTATGTAAATATGTAAAACTTTAACACTGAAGAAGACTCGTAAAAAGCTGAATATATATTGTTTATAAAGGTTTGAATTTTTCTTCAACATTAATGACTGCAATAATTACCTAACAAAAAAATTTAAAATCAAGAATAATGGGAATTTCCTTCATGTGGCGACTAATAACTGTCCCCGCGCCTAAAGCTGCGGCGCCTAAACGTCCCTGTCCGTTGAAAACACCACTATGGACATTTTTAATTCCCGATTTTTATATAAATCTTGTTTAATCTACCATGGAATCATTTGAAAATCACCTGTTGGTCATATAATTATATGCAGAATTGAAAGTTGGTTGTTGCCTTCAGTGGTCTTTTCTTTTTAATATTTTTAAAAAATTATCCGTACGTTTACTTTTTAAAATTTACTTAAAAACCCAAAGGCTCCATGTCAACTATGACCCCCCACTACTTAGTCAGCCTGCTCCTAAAACCATTTGTGCTTTGTAGAACTATGATATGTTTTATCGGACTTTTTTCACTGTCTAGGGTGTATATCACACAACGTTGCGGAAGGTTTTGATCTACTCCCGTCTTCAGGTGTTACTAGTTAATCCTGAGAAGAACTGATATTGTACGTCTTTATACATACACTCGTGCCTACCCCGCCTGTCACCTTAACCACTAGGCCACCAGATCTGGTACTTCCAATATCAGTCCTTCTGAGGACTAACTAGGAACACCTGAAGATTGGAGTAGATCAAAAACTCTCGCAACGTCGTGTGATATACACCCTAGACAGTGGAAAAAGTCCGATAAAACATATAATAGACCACTGCCAAAAAATGACATTCAGAGAGCAACTTTGTAGAACTGTTTCTGTAATTACATCATTTACTTCTTGAACATAATGTTCATTATCGTGGTGAACTGTTGTATAAATGTACACAAAGCTTGTTAAATTCTTAATTTCATAAATGTGACTAAAGTAAAAAAAATTAGAAAACCGGTTCGAAGAGATGTGGACAGTGTACCTATGTTATAATAAAAATGATTATTTTCACCACATTGTAACTTTAAAAAATAGTTGGTGCCAGACTGACGAAAAACCTAACCTGCTAACCTCAAATTTGACATTGACTGACAGTGCCAGCACCAATATACGATCGTGGCCATGTTACACCATGATCGCGGCCATGATGGCTTTATTGCCTATAATCTAAGAGCCAGCGACAAAAATAGGTACGTCATTTCCGAGGGGCCAACCACCACTGGCATTTGGTGTACACATCACTGGCATTGACAGCATTAATTAGCATTATGTCATTTTATTGGCATTAATGGCATTTTCATGGCAAAATCGGCATTGGATTAGCATTATCGGCATTGGATTGGCATTATCGGCATTGAATTGGCATTTACCGGAATTATTCGGCATTTTTCTAGGAACAATCTATCATTTTCCCCGAGAAGAAAACAAGAAAATGGGATATTCTATCCAAACAGAAATAATACTACGGCCAGAAATGACGCTATAAGTTCAGCTCAAGATTTGGAAATGATATTACAAGATCCAGTGAAAGCAGTAACTGATATGTTAATTCCAAGTATGCATTTTAACATTGCTGACAAAACTATAACAAAATATGGCGAAACATTCCAGATAGACTATGATAAGGAAATTTTACAAGAAAACCAAATTGAAGCCGAAGACCAAGAAGTCCAAAATGATCTTTCCATTTTCAATTCTTTTGCTGACTTAAAACTTAAAGATTACACCACAACTAAAACTGTTTCTCCTGACTCTCCTTATATCGAATCGAAGTGGTATTAAATGACAACCAAAAACGTGTCGTAAGAAGATCCGCCGTCTGTTGGTTTTTCGGTGGTAAAACTGGCCGTTTATCAACAGATAGAATACACAGAGTCAGAGGAATGACTGGTAATTCCACAAAACCCCGGGCGATAGCCCTTAAAAACAAGACCAAAAAAATAAGTAATGCAAAAAAACAAAAACAAAAATCATTCTTGGGTTGATGTTTCCGGTTACGAAACAACCGATACTGATGGCGATTTTTCATTAAAATCTGATACCTTAAGCCAGGGGTCGGCAACCTGCGGCCCTTTGCAACTTTTTGCGCGGCCCGCCAAAGCACCAATATAACTTTAGGAAAAATCAACAAACTTAGAGCGTAAGCGTGCCGAAATGTGGCCGGTGACAAAAATGCGCGACAAACAGAAGCATAGTGGGAAACCTATTTTACTGCTCAAGTTTAATCCCCACTCCCCAGCGAATACGACGTCTCGCTTAGCAAGTGTAGCATTCTTTCTAGTGATGGGCATAATCGGATGATTTCAATAATCAGAATGTTCCATTTCGGAATGTTTATAAAATCGGAATATCATCCGATTATTTTACATTCCGTAAATGCAAGCAAGGGAAAACGAGCGAAATAACAACAAACGGAAGGAAGATAAAGTGAGTGCAAATTTACGATGAGAGCACTCGCCGTCGCGCCGTAAGCCCTTATCTGCGTTGGCATCTATTGTTTGGGTTTGTAGGACGGTCAGTAATAGCTATTTACGTTATTAGACCGGTAGCAACATTTTTATGGCCGCGCCAATACTTTACAGGTCGAACCGTAGGGCGAGACCTGTATGTTTGGCAAGGCCATAAGAATTCTACCGGTCGTGTATCGTATAAGATTTTTTAGGATACTGCATTGGTAACTAGCGTTTACATTGTTACAAACGAGTCGGTAGATAAAATTTACCGGCCTAGACCAGTACTAGTTCTATTACTACTGGTCTAGGCCGGTAAATTTTATCTACCGGACTCGTTTGTAACTATGTAGACGCTAGTTAGCAATGCAGTATCCTAAAAAACAATTTATGAGTTTGAGTCGCACAGTGGGATATGAGGAAATAAAATATTTTTTCAAATTATTACAGTAGTTACGTTAATAGACTTTCGGAAAATGGTAGTGATATTTTTAAAGTTTAATAGCACATAAAGTACATAATAGATAGTATAAAACAATACTTGAATTTGAAGTCTGTAGGTGTACTATCTAATAATTAATCTACGAAATACCACTGCCATTAGTGCCATTCACGTATCATACACGTGCGCACACGGCGCGACCCGTCGACATTCGCCAACCAGCATATAGCAGTCAAGTGAGTTAATACAACATTCCGTATTCCGTTCAGTTCAAATTGGCATTTCGTTTTCTCATTTTGTGTACCGAATAGTAAAATAATCGAATTCCGAAAGTTCCGAATTTTGTGCACCGAACAGTAAAATAATCGAATTCCGAAAAGTTCCGAAATAATAGGAACCTTCCGATTTTTTGAACAATCGGAAACTTTCCGATTATTCATTCCGGATAGGCCCATCACTAATTCTTTCATTTCGCCAGTTTGCTACTGTATGTTCATATGTGCGTTCATGTTGACAGCCGTATGACGTTTCACTACAATATTTTATATTTTTTATATTTATATATTTTATATTTACATATTTATACATATTTAATTGGAATTGTATTTTCTTTTTTTTCCCTTTTAAGAATTGTAAAATTTTTGTTCTCTAACATTATTGTTATTATAGCATGTCAATAAAAAATAAATTTTTTCTATATTTATTTTTAATAATATTTATACTCGTATATGATATAAAAGCACTATTTAAGTTACATTTGAATGTGCGGCCCGCATAAAAAAATTTATTTTGAAAATGGCCCGCCGTCCGAAAAAGGTTGCCGACCCCTGCCTTAAGCGAAGAGTTTTCAGATTTAGAATGCGATGAAGACCCCGCTGAACATAACAAGATTAACATTGGCATAGAAGAATATTATGCCGTGTTTTATGATTTGCGGTCGTACATAGGGCGTGTTATAGAAACAAATACTGAAAAGAGCGTAATTAAATTTTTAACACTTAATTTAGATCATTACACATGGCCCAAGCCAGACGACGTAGCCGAAGTTGACAACAAATATATATTTTATGGCCCTTTTCAGCTAACAGGAACTTGTCCATTCTATTTGAAGCGAGCCGATGAACTCAAAATGATTAAGAGTTATAGGGATTTAAAAAAAGGATTAGAGTAACTACCTGATTGGCTATTTCTCAGGGGCGGACGTAGAAATTTCAAACGGCTATATCTCGGTTGTTAGTTACGGGACTCACAACAAATGTAGGGGCCTTAATAATAGGCTCACTAAAAGCGTTTTGGCGAAAAAAAAATGTTTTTGAAATTTGCAAAAAAGAAATTTGAGATCCTGAAAAAAATTAGGGTTTTTAAAATTTTTTAAATGACTGCTACTGTTTAGTAAATCTTTTTTTCCTGAAATTAAAATTTTCCCAATAAAACAAGGTAAAAACTAATTTAAAAATAAAATATTCAAAATTTTAAAAAAACCCAAAAATTCCTATTTTTTGCGAATTTCAAAAACGTTTTTTCCTTCAACAAAACGCTTTTAAGTGGGCCCATTATTAAAGCCACTAAATTTGGTGTGGGTCCCGTAACTAACAACCGAGATATAACACTTTGAAATTTCTCCGTTCGCCACTGCTATTTCTAGCAATTAGTTACTCTGATCCTCGCTCTGATCCTTTTATTTAAATTTTTTAATCAAAGTTTATTTTTTTAAGAACCCATTTTTGTGTTTATTTTTGATAAAAAGGAATCCTTAGATACCGAAAGCGGTAGTTGGATACCGCCACCCAAAATACAATTGTTTTTGTAGTAATTTATTCATGTTTTAAATAAAGACATTTCATTATTGCAATATTATTATTATTATTAATATTATATTGTACAAATATTAATGCGAATAAAAATGTTTAATGTGGATACAGTTTTTTTTTTTGATAATATATTCTTGATATAGAAAAGCAAATTCACAATTTAATTTACCTATATTTTTCAACACTGACTTTTAAGAAAAATACTGTACACAGTTTTATTTTTAAAATCCTTGAAAAATTACATCGATATTCACTAAGACTTAGTACTGGCTTAAATTTAGTCCACATAGTTAGCCAGCTCAGTTTTGACATATTTTGATCGTGACATTGCTAAAATGTGAAACTTACAGTTTATTCTATTTTTCTGCAATTTGTTTGTATTTTAAATATATTTTTGTCTTGGAACATGTTGCTGAAATGGATATAGTTCTGTTAATGCGAACAGAGCATGCTTTAAAGCTTTTTAGTTCATAAATTAAAGAAAAAGCGATAGACTATTTTACAGTACAAAATGTAGTTGTCTTACTCTTACAGTTGTCAGTTTAAACCCCCAACTGTCATATTAGACCAGTTTTAATGTTAGTGAATCTCCTTGTTAATGATTTTCCAATAGCTACATATATAGGCTAAAGGGAAACACCTGGGATCCTCACTGAATTCAGTCACAAAAGTAGCATTTTATAGGCATTGACCAGCATTAATTGGCATTGATAGCATTAATGGCATTATTTGGCATTTTTAGCATTAATTCCTGTCACTGGCATTAAAGGCATTAATTGGCATTTTAATGCCATTTTGGCATTAGGTGTACACATTTTTGCTAGGTGGTTTGCCCCTCGGTCATTTCATTAAGAAAATATTTCATCTTATTATACTCTCTTAACGTCGCTGATAATTAATTCGGAAGTCTGCCTGGTTTTAGGTGGTGGAAAGCAGTAGAGATATCTATTTCTTCTGTTCCTTCGGAAAAGTATTTTTAGTTAGGTGAAACTAACTTGACAAAATGTCACGTATCCTTTTTAAATTAGGTTATAATTTTTGATCTTTGACAAACGTATTTAGCTATACGTGTATTTGTCAAATGTCAAAAATTATAACCTAATTTTAAAAAGTATACCTGACATTTTATCAAGTCAGTTTTACATAACTAAACATAACCTACTGGGAATACTTTTCCTAAGGACCACAAGAAAATGAGATACCGAGAAATCGAATAAATTTGTAATAAAAGTCGCCTGTGATACTTATTATATGTTTGACAGTTCTGAAGTTTATTGTTGGTAGCACTGTCAGTCTACGTCAAATTCAAGGTTATCAAGTTAGGTTTTGCGTCAGTTTGTGTGAAATAACAAACAAAACCTAACCTGCTAACCTCGAATTGGACATACACCGACAGTGTAACCAACAATACACTTCAGTACTGCGAGATACGTTTATTTTATCTGTCATCTCTACCACTTTGCGCCCCTGCTGCAGTTTCCTCCACCGCCGAAAACCAGGCAGACAACCAAATCAATTATCAGCGATGTTAAGAGAGTATAGTAACATGGGATCTTTTCTTAATGATAAGATGTAACTATTTTTGTCGCTGGCTCTCCGTCTACTAGGCCCATTTGGAATTGGTTGACATCTCCCCTCTACTTTCTGAATGACTGCGCATCTCCGACAATGTTTCACTTTATATTCTTTACACCATGGAGAAAAGTATGTTTATTGAAATGTACTTTAGAGTGAAAGGGGACAATCTGTCTGTACCCTAATAAAGACAAATACGTCAAATTGACATCAAAGCACCGTAGCAGTAACTATACAATGTTAAACAACGAATGTTGTAACAAGCGATTGTAAACTGCTAATTTTAACTTCTTTTCTAGTTTTTCGCACAAACTCATTGAAAATAGTCGAAAGACTGAAACATATCCAAGTCTAAATAAATTATATGTCATAGTGTTTTATTTATTTAAATTATTGGGTAATACGTTTCATCAAGTGCCAATGACGTAATCAATTCTATTTAAAAATATAATTACAGCTCGAAAAACTTTTTAATTAAGCTACTCGTATTTAGCTCTTACATCTCAAGTTTTCCAATCCCTGAGCTACATAGCAAACATACCTGGTTCACATAACTGTGTGGTAATAGGATCCCCATCATCATCAAAATGCTTAAATATTTTAGCAATAACACCATGGGATTCCAAATAAACATAACCGTGCTTTGTCACCACCAGCTGAGACAGTAATTCGATGACGTTCATCTTCAATAACACATCATTGTTGTCCAAATCTTGCAGAATTTGCGATAATAATCCTGCTGCTTCCAAGGCTTGCATGCAAGGTTCTGAATACGCCGACATTTCAATAAATACCTGAAATTCAATCGTTACGAACGTTTAAAACTAAAATGGGACTACATACCTCATTAACACGCAAGCGAATTATTTCATTGATAGCCATTACATTATGAAACACCTTCAGGCACTCTACTGAAAGCAACTGTCGAATACCGGAGCTTGAAACTCCAATTGCAAAAATTACAGACGAAGCCTTCTTGGCTACTGAAAGATCTTCATCCGCAATACATTTAATTACAGAATAAAGCAGCGAGGATCGCTTGCTTAAAACAATTAGCAAATCATCATCTGTTACGTTGCGCTGAACTTCTGACAACGCCATCATTTTTACAGGAGCATGTGGGTGATTCAGCGCTCTTTCCAGTGGAGTGCAGTACCGATTCGTGCTCTCCCCCAAATTTAAGTTTGACATACATAGTGTCAGCACTTCGCAAGCCAAATCTACTTGCTGCCTGTTAGAAAGATTATTAGAAGTATTAACGAATTAAAACCTAAAGCAGTAATTGAAAAATATAAACAAACAAACTTTTAGGTTATGATATGATGACTTACGTATTTGTGTCATTTAAGCAGTCGAACACCAAAGAAAGTTGGAGATTATTCGCCGTTCTAACGGCTTCTTCTTGGGGAATTGCCGCAAAATGGTCTTTAATCTCGTTTAGGGTCGGTATTCTTAAATCTTCCACTAATAGTTTTGAAACTTGATTTGAACACCAGTCTTCGCGGGAAGCCATTTTTGTAATTGATGGTCATAGTCACTAAACAGTAACTAATGTCATAGTCATAAGAATACACAACTTCGGGTTTACAAAAAAAAATAGTCCCGTCATTGTTGCAGATTTACTATATCAACGTTCCTTTTTTGTTTTAGATTAAAGCCTACCCGATTTTGACCATTCGAAGTATAGCTATTGAATGAAGCTGTGATAAAACGGAATACAAAAAAATCTAGTGTGATACACACACACAACTTCCTTTTACAGTGATCTTATAATTAGTTAAAAATTTTATTTTAAATTTTTAAGCATTTGTCAAAAATTTTAAAAAATTACAAATTTTACAAAAACGGTACAAAATAGAGTGTTAGTTTAAGAAACAAATTTTTCCTAGAATATTAAGCTGAATTCAAAAATGTAATAATATACCGGGTGTTCTATTTAAAATACCAGTTAATAAAAAAAATAGAAAAAAAAACAACTGGAAAATCACCTATCTCACATGAATACACATTAAAAATGTAATAAAAATGCAAAGTTTAAAAAAAATCGTTACAGCCGGTTGTGAAAAAATCGAAAAAAACTGAAAAATCACAAGAGTAAACACCTACTTCCGGTTATGCGATTTTCTTCAAAAGCTTGCTGTCGCATCTACATAGTACACAAAACTTATATATGAAGTTTCAACGCCATACCTCTATCCGTTTTTGAGATATTCTGTTCACAGACACACAGACACACAGACAGACAGACACACAGACAGACCAATAAAAAATATAGGTATGTTTTTTGGGAGCAGGGGACTCTAAAACGTGAAAATCTGTTGAAAACACAATTTCGAATTTTTGGGGTGAATCCAATACTTCCTTTATTGTAAAAGGAAGTAATAAGATACAAATCACCACTGCAACCTTATACAGGTTGCAGGGCAGTTGATCTTTATAGAGGCGCAGGAGCGCTAGTCACACAGCTGTCAACAGCCCATATGACATTGGAAAAAAGTAGCTATTCTACAGCGTGTTTCGGGAGGAAATGTAAATAATTTTAAGGGCATGTCTAGAGAGCCAAAATAAGCAAAATAAGCTCATATGTTTAAGTCCAATTTTTATTTGTTTCAGAGATACTTTGATTAATTGTAATTTAAAAACTAAAGAAAAATTCATTACAAAGCTAACAAAAAAAAATACACACATTGCATTAATTCACAACAAATTTTCGAAAACATCACCGTCCACTTCGATACACTTATTTGGGCGTTTATATTGTATAGTTTTTAAATTACAATTAATCAAAATAGGTATCTCTGAAACAAATAAAAATCGGACTTGAACATATGAGCTTATTTTGCTTATTTTGGTTTCCTAGATATGTCCTTAAATTATTTCCATTTCTTCCCAAAACACCCTGTATAATTGAAAATAAATCTTCATCAGTATTGTTATGGACTATTAAGCAAATTAATTTTAGTATCGTTAAGAGATTCATATACAGGGTGTTTATAGATCGCTAGACAGCTCGTAATTCATTAATATTAATAGAGATATCGAAAAAACTTTATTTGTTTTAAATGCCAGTATACAACCTAAAAATTGACGTAAACCAATTTAAGCCATGGCCTCCTATTTTTACGTAGTGATACAGAACTTTAAATGAAACATTGTGTATATTTTTAGATATTTGAAATCAGCACTAAAATTGCTTTTTTCTACTCCTTGTTTCGAAAGTACGCTTTTGCTCCCTGAAATTAGGGCCCAAAGTAGGCAATGTCCTCCCTAGGGAAAAAAATAAATTCTTAGGGAGAAAAAATTAATTTTTTCTCCCTAGGGAGCAAAATATAAATGTTTCTCCCTAGGGAGCAAAATAAAATTTTCTCCAAATAAAATTGATAACATAATCAGAATTTATTTATTACCATTAATTGTACAATTATTAAGATTACTAAAAATGATCTTAGATGATACAGATTCAATAACATACTGGATCTTGATAAACGAGATTTATAACGAAATCCAAAATAATAAATCATAGAAATGATTTTAAAAGTGAGTCGTAGAAAAAATTATATGTATTACTCTGGAGTAAAGTGTTATCGCCTCCCTTAGATTATTATTTCTGCCTTCGCTCGCTAACGCTCGCTCTGGCATAAAAATAATCTGCGGGAGGCAATCTTACACTTTCCTCCCTAGTAATACAAATAACTATTTTCACGACCGTGAGTAGAAGTCGGTTTCTATAGCATCAAAATTGTACCAGTAGTAAAACATTTACTCCCTAGAGACAAAACCAGACAAAAATTTCCCTAATGAGTTTTCATTATGACTGAAACAACAATTATGTTAAATTCGAGGTTAGTAGGTTAGGTTTTGCGTCAGTTTGTGTCAAAACTGATGCAAAACCTAACCTGATAACCTCGAATTTGACATAGACTTACAGTGCCACCAACTTTAAAATTCAAAATGTCAATAAATTACGTTTTAAAAAGACCCGGTTTGTAGTTTTAAATCTTCCTGTACCTAACGTGAAAAAATAGTATATGCAATTCGGAGAGACTACTATTTTGCTTCAGTGCTATGTGACTCTCGGGCTTCGCCCTCGAGTAACAAATTGCAACTTAGCAAAATAACGCCTTTCTCTCCCTCATTGCACAATCTACTATTATGATAGCATTGTTAAATTTAACTTTTGAAACTTATTATTTTTCAAAATAAAATTTTTTTTAGCCAAAGTAGGTCATGAATTACGAAAATCACTAACAAATTCCACTTAACTCTAAAAATTTCTCATGGCCGAATTATAGCACCAAACGTACTAAAACAATTGAAAACTATGTTTTTTAAATGGAACAATACGAGTTTCATTAAACAGTTGAAAACTACAATAAAAGGGCTTTCCAACGGTGTACCATATTCGCCATTTCGTGTAGAAGTAATTTTTAAAAAATCAAAAATACGTAAAACAATTTTAAAATAAATGTTAATTGTTAATGAAACTCATATTATTCCAATTAAGGATAGGGCATATCCGTACGTATGCTGTATTACCTACATAAGATAGTACGAAAAACCCAAGTAACAATTTAAATGCTATTTAGCATGGTTCTTATTTTATAGGGGTTTTATAAAGGATGTTTGTAGATTAATTAGTTCATGGCCGACTAAATTTTAGTTGGCCGTGATTAGTTTTAAATTTGGTTTATTGAAGGGTAAATATATTTTCCGCCAATCGTACTACAACTGACACATTATTGACAAAATTTTGTTGAGCAAAGTCAAACATTCCATTACATCAGCCGTTGCTAGGTAATTTACAATAAAACTGTACAGGAATAATTCAAACATTCCATTAGATCAGCCGTTGCTAGGTAATTTACAATAAAACTGTACAGGAATAATATTCCCGGCCTAGGCAGAGAATATTCGAGTACTATTTCCTAATTTTTTTAATTACTCGTATCGATCGGCGGAAAAATAGTATGTGTATCTTGGACAAAAAGCAACATTCTCAGACTCCTGTGTTGTTGGGCTCGGCATTCTCCTCGCCCAACAATATTCACAGTCGTCTGGGAATGTTACGCTTTTCGTCCTAGATACACAATGTACTATTCTCGAGTATTAGCTATTTAAGTAACAAGGAATGTAAGGCCCTATTAACATTTGAGCCAAGACGAAGTCGCGGCTTGTTGCCTGCCGAAAATGTTAATAGGCGATACATTCCGAGTTATCTTATTATATTTTTCCCGCTGCTTATCGAAATCTTCCTAGATTTTTGAAAAAATCGTTTGGTTTTTCACCTGTCACCAGGATTAATTTTCGTGAGTCGTGTTACCTATGAGTGTCACATGTCACATAAACACTTGCAATTTAGAAACAAAACGTCTACATCTGCATCTTGCTTTGCTAATTTTATTATCCTAGGGACTTAATAATAATATTAAGTTCCGTTGTCAAAAAAAGAAGCAGCAAACAAATATAACCACCGACTTACACGTTTTGTTACTAAGGCTGTATCACTGACTTACATGATCAGCAGCGGGAATAGCTATTTAAGTCACAAGGAATGTAAGGACTTATTAACATTTGAGGTAGGCAAGTACAAGCCAAGACGAAGTCGTGAGTCGTGTTACCTGGAGTGTAACATGTCACATAAACACTTGCAATTCTAAACAAAACGTCTAAGTCTGCATCTTGCGTTGTTAATTTTATTACCCTAGGAACTTAATAATAATATTAAGTTCCGTTGTCAAGGGAAAGCAGCAAACAAATATAATCACCAACTTACACGTTTTGTTACTAAGGCTGTATCACTGACTTACATGATCAGCAGCGGGAAAAAAATATTTATTCGCAACCATATATGTAATGTTAACATTACTGACCTCATTTGAGTGTGGGAAGTCGTACATTTCCGCCCGCTACTTCCCGTACTCAAGTGCGGGAAGTGAGTGCGGGAAGTGAGTGCGGGAAGTACATTCCCGACCGCTGTGTAGGTAGGGACACTGAAAATCTCGTTCATCCATTCATGCGCGTCACAACCTGTCCTATCATAATGTAACGATCGTGGGGCTAGGCCGTCGCCCCAGAAATATGACTCAGCGTCCCGTACGACAGCATTGCAGAACGACCTTGGAGTCAGCTGCATGAGACGGCGTGAGTCAGTCTTCCAGAACATTCCAGAAACGACCTTGCGCGTGACACGTCAGAGTTGCCAGAAAGGTCGAGCGAACTCTAGACGTTTTCCAGAAGGAACTATCTGGCAATATAAATACTCGAGAGCGGGAATAGCGGGCAGTTCTCCCGCAGTCCTGGGTTCAGTTCGGAATTCGCTTAGAGCCGTGTAGAGCTCCCACATAAATAAAAGCCCGTGTGTATAAATATAACCATGTAAATAGAAATAAATCGTTAGTGTTAAGAGTGAAATAAATAGATAGTTGAAGTTTAACCAGTGTAAATTTTAAATAAATGTATCGATAGAAATAGCGTCTGTAGTTTAAGTAATTTGTAATCGTCTCTATAATTCTCGTGTGTTTGTAAATAATAATAATTAATCCAATGGTTGTAAATAAATGTTTAATACAAGAAGCGTCGTATAATTTTTAAATAGCCCGAACGGTAAAAACGTAACAATAATATAATAATTTTTCCAATTATTGTTTAGAATAAAGTGATTGGGAATAAAATAGTATACATACCACGGTGAAAAGTTTCATTCCTGTCTCGAGATAAAGTTGACCTCGATGCTACGCGTCTCGGTTAACTACTTAATCTCTCGGCAGGAATGAAACACTTTCCACCTCGGTATGTAATGTACTATTATTAAAAAGCCTTGTAGTGTACCTTAAAACTAAATCATAAAGCCTTTTGGTCTTTTTCTACTTATAGTTTTGTAGAAGTTTTATTATTACAAATTACTGTTCACACACTTTATAAAACTCTCTGGTTTTGATACATCATTCAACGACACATTGGCTTTAATCACTTAGGTATAGACTCGTGATGTCTTAAAACTGTTTTAAAAATGATTTACAAAATATTCTTGTAGGTATCCTAAGTCCTATTTTAAAACATTTTACACTTAAGAAATTGTAACCTTGTTAACGGGTACAATAAAGCAATAATGTGTTCATTAAATGCTTCTCAAATCTTATTGGTGTGGAATGCACTTAAATAAAACTAAAAGTTATTAAAAAACAGGTTATGAAAGTGGCACGCGTTAGTGGCTGCATACTGCAAAGTGTAGGTATAAAATTATGTCATATTTAGAAGCTATTGGTACCTAACTGAAAAAAAATAGTGGCTATTTTAAAAGGACTATGAAAATAAACTATTTGAAAATTAGTAAGAGCACCCACACAAACCAGATTCTTGGTGGCTTAACTTGTCGACAAGTCTGCTAGGTTTATTAGGCCATCTTAGTACCCCATTTTCTTCCCATATTGATGGGACCATCAATAAACAAACTTTGCCATCTTCAATGGTTTTCACAGCTTTTAAACGACATGGTCTCGAAGTCTCGAACACAAACCGCTTATAAAAGTTGATCTAAGTTGTTTACCACACACAGGCAAATATACTACTAAATAATTTTTATAGGTTAGGTAGAAATTTGGGCGACAAACATGAACAACAATCATAAAGCCACATTAAAACTACCTAATCAGTTTTATGAACGTTCTGACATAAAACGGTTGAGTTTTAAACAGGGTGATATGTTTTTAATTACATCCAAACTGTTTTATGTAGGCCTACAGGACTGTATAGGTAACAAGATGGAGTCTAAGTATTATTATTCAAATATTTATTGACTTAGTTATTACTTGCATAGGAATTAAGCATCTTAAGAATGATTTAACTATAGAATAACGGTTTTATACCCAAAGCGGCCATTTTCCCAAAGTGTTCTATATAAACAATGGATCAACCATTTTGGGCAATGTTTTGGGAAAACGCATTTAAACACATTGATTCCACTCATTTTTATGTAATAAAAGTCGCTTACATACGAGATGTATTAATGCAGTTTTATAATATTCATAAACAAAATTTGATACCTAGTTTGAAAAAAAATATTTTTTTATAAAATGTAGAAATCTTTAAAATTTTTGAGGGGGATGGTAAAATTTATAGCTATTTATAAAAATTTCATCAGTAAACTGTTTGTCGTTTGACATTTTTAAGAATACATAGCGCATTTAACCAGTTTATAAACGTACTGATTACAGAGGAAATATAAAAAAGCACAAAACTTCCAAGATATATGGCTCCTATTAAGTGCAAAACATTTTTGCTTTACCGTAGGCAATAGTAACTTAAAATGTTCTGGCCATTAATAATTTAAAATAATAGTACTTTATGTAACTAGTCCTCAAAGCAAGGCTTTAGGGGACGAGTCGTAATGTTTCCGGACGAGGCGGAGCGAAGCGCAGCCGAATCCGTAATATGAAGATGAGTCCTCTAAAGCCATTTGAGGACGTGTTGCATACAACGTTTTTTTGTATTAGCTCTCCAAACATTATAATATGAAGTTTGAATTACCATTAACGCGGCATTATATTAGGAGGCCGCGCGAAAATTTATTTTTCGCTCCCCAAACTGGTTACTTTGGAAACTGTCTAGGATCCTCAAAATCGCCATTTAGAGGCCTTGTACTTAAAGTCGTCATGGCAACTAATGTTTGAGTCCGCTAAAATGTTGCCATGACGACTTTAAGTACAAGGCCTCTAAATGGCCATTTTGAGGATCCTAGACAGTTTCCAAAGTAACCAGTTTGGGGAGCGAATACAAAAAAATAGTTTTATAGTTGTCATTAATCAAGAGTAAGTTAGCTATATGCATAGCATCATTAAGAATACAACCTATCATCTAAGATCAAATACTCTTTTATTATAGGTTTTATTAAGCTCTCCAAGCTAACACAGAGAGTAACCTATTAAAGTATTTATAAACAGAATAGGTTGTATAACAGATTTTAAACTAGGTATTAGCTTTGACAACCTCTTGCAGAACGTAATTATTGGGGCCCCTTTTGGGTTTATTAGACGCCTAGCTTTACTGTCTCAGCAATATATCGAGAGATCTAAAACAAACTGTTCCTCAGCGGGCTGTGGAAATTCAACGTATGAATAATATGTTGGTGACACTGTACGTCAATGTCAAATTCGAGGTGAGCAGGTTAGGATTTGCGTCATTTTGTGTCATAACTGACGGAAAACCTAACCTGATAACCTTGAATTTGACATTGACGTACAGTGTCACCAACATATTATTCATACGTTGAATTTCCACAGCCCGCTGAGGAACAGTTTTTTTTGGATCTCTCGATAGATTTATGAATGGTTTTATAAATGGTGCTTATGGAAGCCCTGTAGGTAGTTTATTAAAAAACTTAAATTGTTACTTGGGAATTAATGTTACATATCCTGGCACATAATTGTATGTAATATGTTAATGCTGTATTTGTATCTATATCTTTCAAAATCACTGCTAATAATAAAAAAGAAATAAAATTTGAATTGTCTGAAAATCTGAGACCCGTAGTGAATTTGATCTGGCAACGCTGCCTACATGTTTACAGTTTACACCAAAACCAAACAGCGACAACAATATGAACCTAACCTACATTGTTATTTAACTGTTAAATCCTGAAATAGTTTGGAATTTTACGGAATTCACACTTATTTGTAAGAGAAGTTTGTGCAGAAGTATTAAAATATCGGCTGATCGAAGTGCATAATACTATCACATGTGGTGTAGCTTGCGGAGAGTAATCAAAATGAGTTCCGACTCAGATCCAGAAATGTTTGCTTTTAATCTAGAGGAGAGTTGGGTAAACCAATTTTTCTTGTTCCTTTTTCACTACTTCATATAATTTTTCTTCAGGACCCTTTTGATTATCAAGATCCCTTACTTACTCCTCCACTGACGAGGGCAGTTTTAACTGCAAACGTGGACGAAGTGAAGGCTTTACTTGAAAGTGGAAAATCGGTGAATAGCACAGATAATAATGGCAATGTGCCACTGCACTTAGCCGTCATATACAACAGGTATGTTTACAATTATTTTTAAGACGAGGAAAAAGAGAATATATCTTGATATTTCGTTTAACATTGTTAAATTTTCAATTTGGTGGTCGTGTTTGCCAAACTGGAGTAGTTGCTGATATTTTTTTTGTTTAGATATCATTCATTTATTATCTTTAGCCTCTTTCACCTTACGGTGTCGAGGAGCATTTTTGAAAAGTGAAAAAAAATCTCTTCAGTCATCATGACCAACTATGAGTTGTATAAGAAAAAATGAAGTTGGCCGTTCTAGCTCAACTACAATAACAGCTTTAAAAAAACTGAAGAAACAAACCACTAGACTCCTATTAAAAAAGTGCAAATCAAATTCGACTTCCTCTTAAAATGGACAAGTTATTTAAAAAAATCAAAAAGTCAAAAATTCACCTTTTTTGCTACAGCGCCTGAACTACGTTGAATATCCAAAGGTTTTATGGGGTTTGGTACACAACTTTACTTGAGAAATATTTCATCCCATTTAACCAAATCTCTATCTCTCATAATAAGGGAGATCCCCCTGTTGAGAATGAGTCTGTGGACACACTATAATGCAGAAATCGTTAACATAAACTGCTTATACGAGGAGTGTTCAAATTTAAACAGGAATGTTTAAGGTCACTATATCAATAAGGTACCGCCATTCCATTCCTCGCTTAAAAATGTGAGAAAATTGTGAGATAAGGATAACAAATACAAATTTCCCAAGTGCAATAGGGAAGACACTAGTTTTTGGGGATTTTCTTTTTGGTGTAATGGCACTTGTAAAGTGAGGAATCTGTTAGGTTATGTGTTTTTATCCCCAGTTGGAGAAAATTGTGCGACAAGGATAGATATAAAAAAATCACTAATGGCGGTACCTTATTGATATAGTGACCTTAGGAATGTTTAAATTAAAACCCCATCTGAAGACAATTCTAAAAACTAAATTATTTGAAGGTTAGCCGTGACTCTTGTTAACATATCCACCGTAATTGTTTTGTTATAATATTATTTTGACAGTGACAGTTACAATGTATGAAAGTTCTGTTCATTGTAGAGTGGAACAGCGTATAATAATCAAATTTCGTACGAATGAAGGCGTAAATTCTACTGAAATTCTTACAAGACTGAGAGCACAATATGGCAATCAATGTCTTTCAAAAAGTCGAGTGTTTGAGTGCTCAAAATCCTTTAGAGACGAGAGAACGCATGTAGCAAATGAGCCTCATGTACTGCGAGCTGCAACTTCGGTTAATTGTGAAAATGAAGAAAATGTTAATGCTCTTATTCAGAAAGACAGACGGGTAACTTACAGTTCGTCAAATGTCTCAAAATCCACAAATTAGTGTCGGAAGTGTTAAAGAGATCATAAAAACAAACTAAAGTATCGTAAGGTGAGTTCCAGGTGGATTCCGCACTTGTTGACTGAAGAACACAAGTTGAATCGTCCTCATACTGCTGGAAGAACAATTGAAACCATAAACAATCTTTAGTGGGACCTTCTTCCGCATCCAGCATACAGTCGTAATCTTGCTCCCTCTATTTTATTTGTTTAGCCCATTAAAAGAACTTTTAGCCGGGAAAAGATTTCAGTCAAATAATGACGTTATCGAAGCTGTTCAGGAGTGGGTACGCATGCAACTTAAAAACTTCTTCCAGCAAGGTATTAAAGAGCTTTCAGATCGATGATGCAAGTGCATAGCTAGGCAGGGAGATTACTTCGAAAAGTAATATAGTTTTCATCGTTGTAATATTGTAATAACTTTTTTTATAAATAAATTCCTGTTTAAATTTGAACACTCCTCGTATATTTCCTGTATCTGCTGTTACATTCACAAAAAGGAGAAAGTGAAAACTATGTAAAACACCAATACGAAACTAAAAGGAATGTTGGAAGACATTTAGTTATACCTAATACCAGAACAACTATTAATTTAAAATATTTTGGTTGCTTAGTTTCTTAATGGTATAACTTACTGCTCAACTCTATTAGAGCCATACTTAAATTAAATCATAGAACCAGTGGCGTAACTTCAGATTTCAGGCCCCCCTGCGAAAATTTTGCTGCGGCCCCTTATAGGTCCTTAATAAAATAAAGGTGCAAAAACATCAATAATAATAATAATAATAATAAATAATAATAAGATACGTACCTAATAATAGGCATTCCAAAACAATGTCTTAATATGGTTAAAAAAACGAGATTTTAAGCAACGTGCTTAAGTCTGGCCTTAATGTTTGCAAAATGTGTAATCTTATAACATAAAATCGTTGCTCTCTTTGTATGTTTGCGTGTATGTTTGTTCGCTATCTCCTCCGAAGATACTGGACCGATTAAGTTGTATGATGGCTTAAAATTTTGAAAATTTTTCGACTTAGATCGTAGGCCGGTTTTTATTTACAAAAAAAGTACGAAAAAGTTTTAATTTAATTAAATCCTCTAAGTAGCGGAGCGGAGCGCCTGTCGATGTGGGCTACAGTGGACCTGAGGTAGAGTGCTCACCAATCACGCGGGCGGTCCGGGTTCGATTCCCGGCCGATGCATCCTTTTTTAAAAATTTATATTAATGAATCTCTCTTAATTTAGCGAACCGAAGCGTAGTTCAGGTGACTCACTAGTATATATATATAATCAAGAAACCCTGTTTACCATAAAATGGTGTCGGGTATTAAAGTTAAATACTATTCACTAATTTCTTCCAATTTTTCCTGTCTCGCCAATTTCCTAGCTTCCGTCCAAGTTATTCCTCCTTTTTCTAGTGCTTTTTTCATGGCTTCATCCATGTTTGTTGTGGTCTTCCTCGTCTTCTTTTCTTCTGCACTTTAGCTTCCCATATTTTTTTGACTGGTGTGTTGTTATCCATTTGTTGTAAATGGCCCCACCAGCTTAGCTGTCTTTTATTGATGAAGTCTAAAACAGATTCGACACCCAGTTCTTGCCGTATTACTGTGTTTCTTATTCTATGTTCTCTCGTAACTCCTATTACTCTCCTCAGATACTTCATTTCAGTCGCTTATATTTTGCTCTTCTGTTGTCTTGTTAGTACCCATGTCTTGCATTCAAAAGTTAATATTGGCCTGAAGATTGTTTTGAACACGTTGATTTTGGTTTTTCATTATATTTCTGGCTTGGCTATAAAGTTGTAGTTCATGACATGGTAGATCTTTAGTGCTTTCTCAGTTCTATTGTTAATATCTATTTCATGTTTTCCATTGCACTGTATCATTACTCCTAAATACTTAAATGATGTTACTTGTTCCAATTCAACATCTTTTATTTTTATGTTAATTTGCTCTTCTTCTTCCCCTACTACCATAACCCAGCAAAGGTTCCCTCAGAGATAGTCACTCTTTGTAGATTTCGAAACCCAATGTGTAATTTTTTCGTTTCAATGGAGCATCTCTTAATTATTTCATCCATGAATATTATGAAAAGCGCTGGACTAAGTCCCCCCTCCTTGTCTTAATCCTTCTGTTGTTATGAACGGTTCCGATTTCATATTTTTATACATCACATAATTTATGTTGTTTTTGTATATGTTTTTTATTATTCTGATGGTTTTACTGTCAATTTCTCGTTCCTTTAGAATCTCCCATAATTTTAATCGTGGTATTTTGTCGAACGCCTTTTCTAAGTCAATAAACATGAAATATCCTTTCTTTCGTTGTTCTTGTAGTTTTTGTAGTATTTGTTTTATCGTGAAAACATGGTCTTGTGTACTTCTACCTTTTCTAATACCGCTTTGTAATTAATCTAGTGTGTTCTCTATGACAAGTTTTAGGCGTCTACTAATGATAGTTTCATAGACTTTCAAGCATGCGCACAAAAGCGTTATCCCCTGTAGTTATTACAATTTTTCTTGTCGCCCTTCTTGTGTCTAGGTAGTACTAATGCAATCTTCCAATCGTTTGGAATTTGTTCTTCTTCCCAGCTTCTATTAAATATTTCTAGTAGCACTTGTGCAGCTGTTTCTCCCATATTCTTTAGCATTTCCGTTGTCATTTTGTCATTTCCAGGCGTTTTTCCATTTTTTAATTCCCTTATAACTTCCTTTAATTCTTCCATCGTTATTCTTCTATCGTCCGTTTTTTCTTTTGTTACTTCTTGTTCTATGCTCTCTCTGGAATTACCATTTTCTCCTAGTAGTTCTTGAAAGAATTCTTTCCACCTTTGCATTATTGTCTCCTCTTCCATCAGAAGTTGGTCTTTTTGTCTATAATGCTAATTGTGTCTTTTGCCTTCTCTTTTCTTAGTGTCTTTAATATTTTGCAGAAAAGCTTTTGATTTCTTTTGCTGTCTATTTCCATTTTTTCCCCAAATTCTTTCCAGCTCTTCTGTTTTGATGACATTACCATTGTTTTTACTAATTTTCTTTGTTCTTTGTATAGCTCGTAGTTTTCCGCAGTACTTTTCTTTATTTTTACTTATTCTTTTATTTCTTTTGTCCACCAACCTGTTTGTTTTCTATTGCTGATTGTTTTGCTAGTTCCACAAACTTCTTGCGCTGTATGTACTATTACTTCTTTAAATTTCGTCCATAATTGTTCTAAGTTAGCCTCTTCCGTTTTATTTATGAAATTTTCTAGTTTTGCTGATACTGTCTGTTGATATTTCTCTGCTACTGCTCTGGTTTTTAGTCTGTATGTTTTTATTGTCTCGAATTGTACTTTTCTTTTCTGGGTTAGAATCTTATCTTCCTTTTCTGACTTCTTTGCTATCTTTGTGACGAGTAGGTAGTGGTCGCTGTTAATTTTGGGTCCTCGTCTTACTTTTATATCTACAATCATTTTTCTTTTATCTCTTTCCACTAGTACGTAATCAATTATTGATTTTTCACCTCTACTTTTGATTTCTCTAGTGTATTTATTAATGTCTTTATGTTGAAAAAAGGAATTTGTTACTATCAAGTTATTTAGTATGCAGAAAGCAAGCATTCGTCTTCCATTGTTATTTCTTATCTCTTCACCGTGCTTGTCAATAACGGTACTGTACACTTCATCCTTGTTACCTACTCTACTATTAAAATCTCCTACTATGTATATAGTGCTTTTTGTCTCTTCTGTTATTAATGTTAGGTCTTCCCAAAAAGTTTCTTTTGTTTTGGCTTTATCATTTTCTTCGGACCGTATACTACTATTATCGTTCGATGATTCTTATTTCAAAGAAAGTAATCTTTCGGACTTTGCCTTTCAGTTGTATATTTGTTTCTCTCATCTTTTGTGTATTATGCATCCTACACCAGCTGCTGCTCGTTTATTTTCTTGTATTCCACTATATATGAATGTATGGCTTTTTTCAGTTTTTATCATTCCTTTTTTGTTTCGGTTATGACTAATATTTCTATATTCATTTCTTCAAACTCTCCTTCTAATTCGTTTTCTTTTCCGTTCAGGCTTCTAATGTTCCAAGTTCCTATCTTCCAGTATTCTCTTTTCTTTTGCTTCATGTGTTCCAATTCGTCATATATTTCGTTTCCTGGTCCATTTCTTCGCCGTGTCGTCTCCATAATTCCTTGCTTTTTGTCAGTTATATTTAGTTTTTTGGATCTTTTTTAGTAGTTGTGTAACATTTCCATTCCTAGCTTTTTCTAGCCCATTCCTGCTTATATTCCATTTCCAAATTTGTTTGTCTATTATTAGCTTTTGATATCCAATTCTGATGTTTTTTCATTTCTTCGTTTCTTCTTGAGCCATTTTTCAAATTTCTCCCTGTATTTCTCTCTCCTTTTTTGACATATCATCGTTAATGTAAATGTCGTTTCCTCCTCTGTAGTTTCTTAGCTTACTCTTTATTTTCCATTACCTTGGCTCTATCGCTTGAGTTTTACAATTAGACAAGGCACATTTTCTGACCCAGTTTTACAGCACATTTTATATTAATATCTATTTTTAATTGCTTTTGTACAAATTCTTTCATCGTCTCTTTTAGCTCGTTCGGGTTTGCGGTACCTATCTCTAATCCTTGTACTACGAAATTGTTCTTCCTTTTGCCTCTTTCCATAGTTTCTAGTTTGTTTCCGATCTCCCTGATCTCTTTTTTTAATTCTGCATTTTCTTTTCTTAGTATTTCGTTTTCTACTTTTAATTTTCTTATCTCTTCTATGTACTTTCTCTGTTCTGTTCTTATTTGTTTCACGTCCTCTGTTAGCGTTTGCATCATTTCTAGGATTCTCTGTAGTTTATCTTCATTGTGTTTTGATTTATCTGGAGTTTGCGACATTTTCCGGTTTTTTTTTAATATATCAGCCCCACTTTCTGTATTTTTTCTACGCTTACCTTCATCTATAGTATACTTGCCGCTATCCATAATGACCTTGGTCTTTCAGCACGATATTTTTTAGATACGGTCCTGTTCGACAGCTGTGTATTTGTTTGGCAACGTTATCGTTTTACACCGCGATAAAAATTTCGCCTGGATCGACTCCTCGATGGCTTGGCCTTTCTCGGTGTTATTTTAAGTCAAAAACTGTTCTAATTCTAATCTTACCTTATTAATTCGATTAATTACTTGCATTGTTGTATATAACACACTGTTTATGCGGTAGTTCGTAAATTAAATTGCTCGGAATCTCCCAAAAATTGAGTTTAATTCCGGAGCGGCTTAAACACGACCACACATCTAGAACACCTTTTATCAAATGTGTAATAACCTCTTGCAATTCCATTTTATCAGCTATTTCCGATTCAATGGACAATAAAGCAAGGTTTTCCAATCTGTCCTGGTGCATACTGTTTCTGACATAATTTGCAATTTATACGATCTTCTTTCAGCTGAAAAGACCGAAACAGGTAACAGGTAATGATAACAGTGCTGTCACAATTTCAGAAAAAAATTATGATAAATTCCGATTATCAACTATTTAAAACTTTAACTTAGCAAATAGTTTCACGCTTTTAAACTTTTAGTTTATCTAGATTATAAGAATGTTTTGCAAAGGAACAAATGTCTATAGTAAATGATGAAATAACATTTTTATAAAATACTAGCAAGATACCCGTTCTTCGTACGGACTACAAATGTTTTTTCTTCTAAATCCTAAACGAATTCTAGAATGCTCCCCTCCTCTCTCACTCAATACGCTAAACTAACAAACGCTGCAAAACAATATTGTAGGTAAAAATAAAACAATATTCTTCCAAAAAAGTTCTCCATAACCCTTTTATGCTTCACGTATTCCCTGGAAATGTATATGTAATTGTCGTTCTCCTTATACAAATTTATAAAACTATAGGTTTAGTATAACAATGAGAATAAAAATAATAAATGTACTTATTAAATGTTGTATTCATAAATTGTAGCAACATACCAGTTTCCACCACTTAGAGATGGAATTTCGGAAATCCTTCTATTTTATTCTAAACTGGACACACGGAAAAAATCAATAACTTTAACCTCTTTTTTAACTTCTTTTTACTTTTACCCCATTTTTACTTCTTTCACAATGAAATTTAGAATAAAAACTTTAAACCACCTTTTAAAGATTTAAAAAACGCACCTATGCCCAAAAACCATGATTATTAGGAACCACAAGAAATACGAAAGTTTCTATAATTTACCCCTGAAACCAAATTCTCACCTTTAGGAGTTGATCTGTGCACAATCCTGAATTACGTTTTTAGGAACTTGTATAGGTAACCTTTCTAGTAAAACCAAATTGTTACATTATGGGGTCTTACGAAATATTGAGAAATTCGCATATGCCAAAAAAGAATGTTCTAACTCAATAAACATAGGAGATACGAAGGGTGCTTTAATTCACCACCAATCCAGATTTGCACCTTTAGGGGTTGATTAGGGCAAAATTCTAAAATGCGTTTCTAGGTATTTGCATTGATAATATTTGCAAGTAAACACCAAGTCGCTATCTCGTCGGGTCTAAGAGATATTGAGGAACTCGTGAAACACATTTTACCCCTTTTCACCCCCGTAGGGGCGGAATTTAAAAAATCGCTTTTAATCCATTTTATTGTGAAATGGAACTCACGGCAAAAAAAAGTAATTTTAACCCCCTACCCCTTTTCAGTTTTTCGTCCTTTTACCCCTTTAGGACTAAAATTTTTAAATTCCCTTAAACCTCTTTCTGAATATTTTAAAAATACATCTATATGCCAAAAAAGAATGTTCTGACTCAATAAACATAGGAGATACAAAGGGTTCTTTAATTCACCCCCAATCCAGATTTGCACCTTTAGAGGTTGATTAGGGCAAAATCCTGAAATACGTTTCTAGGTATTTGCATTGGTAATCTCTGCAAGTAAACACCAAATCGATATCTTATCGGGTGTAAGAGATATTGAGGAATTCGTGAAAACACATTTTACCCCTTTTCACCCCCTTAGGGGTCGAATTTCAAAAAATCCCTTCTTAGCACTACCTTACGTAAAAAATTGAACCTTGCACTCAAATTTCAAGTTTCTAGTACCAGTGGTTTCGGCTCTGCGTTGATTAGTCAGGGTTATGACTTTCCTTTATATATGTAATATAGATTTAGAAAGCTGTTGCTTTGGAAACCAAATCTTTTTCAGTCATTTCGCACAAAATCTTTGGATTTCAAAAACTAAAAAGGTTTGCCGTTTGAAACATAGATTCGAAACTCTGACTTAACTGAGTTAGTGTGATATTTAAAGTTCCATAAAAAATGTTGACTTTAAAATACTTATTAGAATCGATCAAAGTTCATCAAACTGTCTTTTAACTTTCGGTGTGCGTTTAATTTTAAATGTAGGGTTTATGTTCCAGTGATTGGCTAAATTGGTTGCTTCTAATTCAACACTAAGGTACTTACTTCCATATTTCTTTAAATATTTTATAGGTTTTCTAATACAGGTTGTAGCTTTCATCAAATCCGTGTCTGGATCCTGTAGCATTTTTAAAGTTATGTCAATTTCCCTAAAATTTTATTTACTAAAACACAAAGAACCACAAATTCAAAATTATCGAAGCTGGTTAGGATTCTTCTCTCCTCATCGCATTCTTCCTTTTTTTATGTAAATATTATTTCATTAAGAGCACCAGTGTTATATTTAAAAAGTAATTTAATTGCGGAGAGAGTTTGGGTTCTGGAAGACCATCGTATAGGGTTAAGTCTCTGTAATTTTATAGCGGATTCGCCCGTAATGGATCTTAAAAGATCCCACCGATTTATGCTTTGGTTGAGTAATGACTGGTTGAACGCATGCGCCAATATTTAAACGAAAGAAAAATAACATATTTATAATTCTAAAAGTCTAATGTCTATTAAAAAATATGAAAACTTCACTATACACAAAGTTAAAATGCAATAATTGACACATTGTCAATCGTAGAATTTTTTCGCGCCTCTACAGGACTGTAGTTCGTAAATTACCTTACAGATTACGGATGAGGTAATTATGGAACAGTTGGCAACTCTGCTGCTAACAGAATGATGATAGGGATAGGCGTCAAAACAATCCATTAATCCAAAATTTAATGATCATGTTGTTAAATTATAGAATTCTTACAATATGGGCTGTATTAAGTCAACTCAAATGAGCCTTATGACTGCAAGAAATTCGCCACTTTCATTATCCTATGCCCGATATTACAAAACAATCTATGTCAGCTTGAATTTAAAGGCCGGCAATTCAAAACTACTTTTGCCTTTTGCGTGGAGATCCCATTATGATAAAAATTAAAATAGGATTTTTTTCCTGCTTGTGTTTATTGAATGAAAGAAAAAGATAACTAGGGGCCCCTTCAGGCTCAGGGCCCCCCCGCAGCCACGGGGTCTACGGGTACCAAGTTACGCCACTGCATTGAACAAACATAGTAAGAAGTTATATAATAATAAATAATTTCGAAAAATTTGTGGATTTAAAAAGAAATGTTTATAACAAGAGATCAATAAAAAACCAATTAGGGTAGGCTGTGATATTTGTTATACTTTTGGCAGTACTGCAGTGTATTGTCAGTCTATGTCAAATTCGAGATTTGCAGGTTAACTTTTACGTCAGTCTGTGTCAAACAACAAACAGAACCTAACCTACTAATCTCGAATTTGGCATAGACTGACAATACACTTCAGTACTGCCAAACGTTTAACACATATCACAGCCTACCGTAATTGGTTTTTTTATTGATCTCTTGTTATGATATTTACATTTGTTAATGTTAATTGTATACTTCATACATGTGTAGTTAGTAGTTTGGCACATCCAGATGTAACTTATATCTAAGTGCCATTAAAACTCGTTACGAACATTTAACAAGTACATACTGTAGAATGTAATTTGTTATAAATTACATACTGGAGAATGTAATTTGTTATAAACTTTTAACGATTATTAAATCTATTAATATGTACATTTTTTTTTAGGAAAGAAATATTGGATCTCCTACTATCCTGCCCTGATCTAAATCTGGACGCGACGAATTTTATGGGTTATACTGCGTTACTAGGCGGACTGCATGCTGCCAAAGCACAAGCTGATGTCATTATGCGTCTCTTACAAGCCAACTCTAATGTAAATGTCATAAATTGCCTGAAAGAAACACCTTTACATTTAGCTGTTACGTATTATTATCCGGAAAATGTTCTATGTGAAATGATAAAGAGAGGTGCCGACGTAAACGCTCAAGATGATGATAATTTAACTGCTTTGCATCGAGCTGTACACCAAGACAACTTGCCCGCACTCCATCTGCTGCTCTACCATGGGGCTGACGTTAATATTTTGTCCACAGCATATATGAATCCACTCATGTACGCCGTTAAAGGTTCATACGAGATAGCGCGAATACTATTTGATTTTTACGATGATTTTTCTTGCTTATCCAAGGGTGGTTACAATGCTCTCTACTTAGCTGCAGAAAGCCGAAATCAGATTGCTGTTGACTTGGTGAAAGCTGGTATGGATGTCAATTATGTTGTTCCTGGAGATCAGCATTTGATATATTATTCTTTGTTTTATCCAAACGCCGATTTTTTTAAAGAAATCTGGCAGAGGGTTGATTATGAGGAAATCTCATACAGTCCAAGCCAATTTCTAGACACCTTTATAGACTACTGCCGCTTTCCCAACTCACAGTTTTTGGAATGTTTATTTTTGATGTTAAATTCTTCTTGCATAATGGATCTCTTGAATCCTCCTGTAGACGATTTGCCTGCAATAGCAAGAGAGTACTTACTTTCAAAACTGTTACGAAGCTTCCATAGAAGAACTGTTTTAAAAAATACCAGATTAGACATTATTAATATTGTACTGAGTTATGGATACAAAGTCCAAGTGCAGGATGTTGTTGCAACTTATGATTTGTATGGAGTTAGCGAAGAACTAACAGCTTTGATTCACGCAGGTTGTTTTTGTAGTGCACATGGCACTATTAAAAATGCTCCGCTTCTTAGCTTCATTTTTGTTTTGGAAGGGGATTATACGAATAAAAAGATTACTAAGATGATAAACGAACAAATCACTGCATACTCTGCAGCCAAACATAAGGCCATAGCAAAGAGCAATATTTTGTATACGTTAGGATTCTTTTCAGTACCGCCTGAAGACAAGCAGACACTGATCAATGCAAATTTAAGTTGCGAAATTTCAGATCGACTGCTTACTGTACCTGAATTTCCATCCCTGCTTGAACTCAGTAGAAACGAAACTAGAAAGTTTATAATGCAATCCTATAAAATCGAATATACATACCAGTTTTATGATTTAGTGGAAAGATTACACGTACCTGACGTTATTAAACAAATAATTACATTTAAGAAGCCACTGTATATTTAGTTAAGATAATTTTGAATTTTTGTAAGATAGTGTATTCTTATTATTATTTTTTAGATATTTATATTTATTAAGATAGTAAAAGTCAGTTGAGTAGTGATGAAGGTGTGTTATTCAGCAACAATTTAGCTTTCTAATACTCGTGATTTCAGGTTAACCCAAAAGAAAACAGCAAAGTGGTGACAAATTGGAAGAGCAAACATGGTAAATTTGGTTCTTAATTGTCCGTCCACAAACTATACAGGGTGTATTAAAAATTTGGTAAATAATGTATACATTACATGATTGTATGTACGATTGTTGCCAAAAAAAATCGGATACGCGTATTTTTTCCCAATGTAAACTTAACTTTTAGAATAATACCTTAGTAACCTATGCAGTTAAATTAACTGTCACCTTTTTCGCTGTCATCGAACATCAAAATGCAGTTATTTGAAAATAGGCTAATGAAAGGAATGCAAATGAGAGAGATTGCCACTCAGTTTAATATAACTAGAAATAGAACTTATCTCATTAATATATCAGAAATTTACTGACTTCAAAACGAATAGATTGCAAGTTGTAATTTAAAACCATGGCAACATTACAAAATTATTAAATTTTTGTTTGTATACACACCGTGTTTGTAAATTTAATTATTTATATAGCCATATACCTAATTTTTGTAAAATGGTAACAAAATTACAGATAACTGTAATTTAGGAGTATGGGAACGTTTTAAACAATGCCAAAATGTAAAAATATTGTCACTGTGATCCATTTAGGTGTAACCGATTTTATTAAGGTCACTAAATCACGTTAGCTTTGCTAACACTGGTAGAAAACACAAGTTTACAGGTTCAAAAAACGAGTTTGTCAATGTCAGATCTATCTTAGGCGCTACTAGTAAGTGTATAAATAACAGTTTTTATTATTAATTTATCTTTCGAAATGAGAGAACATAATCCCTTCTTTAAGTTAGAAGTGAGACTGATGATCGTTTTCAGCCGTAATAAAAACTGATTGTGTATATCATTGAAAAACTGAGTTTGGTTAACGTGATTTAGTGACCTTAGATTTTATTGGCGACAACTGTACATTAAAAACCAAGCCAAAAGTTTTAATTCGAATTAGGCCTTAGCGAATAGTTTTGAAATTATTAGCAACATTGTCTAAATTCAACTTAAGCGAACGCTTATACTAGTCTTGTAGAAATTATCAACCAGCATAGCAACGAGTCCGGTAGGCAATTTTTAAGGCCTAGGCTGATAGCACTTAACGACGCCCGTGACTGCGTCAGTCTGACTCAGACTTTTTATGTCCATGTCAAATTCCGGGTTAGCAGGTTAGACAGTGCCAACAACAATACAGGATTTTAAAAACAAATTATTTGGGACGCAAACAGTAGAAAAAAGAATGGAGAAAAGCATTGACACTATCTCCAAGGACAACATTTTTTAATACTGGGTGATATGAACACTAGAATAAGCAACACTACCATCGAAGGAATAAAATGATGAAAACGAAGTGAACAACAGCGGCGAAATTTAGATCGAATTTTACTCACAACCAACCTCGAATAAATAATATCTGCTCTGCACATAAACCTCAGCATAAAATAGCCTTGTTGAACACAAGAGGACACGGGTCTATAATTGGTTACATTTTATCAAAGAGAGCATTCCACTTGTCATAAATATTAGATGTTCGTACACTAATTTTTGCCAATACAGAGACTGCATGGGAGAAATACGTCTAAATACGCAGCTGAAGACGAAACTACAATCAGAAAGGATAAACGAGTTCATAATGGATGAAAGCACCGAGTCCGTTGACTCCAATCCAATTAAATTTGGTGGTCAGAAGAGCAAGATACTTAGCAGAAGGATGGAGGAAGATATCATCCAACATCAATGAGGCAGCATATGAATCCTTGGGCAATAGAAAAATTAATCTGAATGCAAAGAAGAATGAGAAGCTCTGGTTTACAGAAGAAATAAAAAGACTAGCTCAGGAAAAAAAGAAAGGTGAACTTATGTTTCATTAATTAAAAACTAGGAAATTAAAGCCAAAATTAAATATTTTGTAGTCGATTGTATGACAAAAGACTGCTTTTTCTGTTCGAATATCTGAATGAAAACATCATCTTTTCGTTAAGGCATTTTTCGGCAGATAAAAAATTAGAAGCATTTCTTACAACCCTCAAAGAGTGGTTCATCGCTTTGTTTTATTTTTATTTGTAAAAGACTAATTATGTACATTAGTTACCTATGTTAAACGTACAATTAGTGTAATTTAGAAAGATGATAAGGTGATTTAAACTATTTACGCCAATCACTGAATTAGTAACAGTCTCCGTTTCTATTATGGGACTTTCCTTCTCTGTTTCTATTATGCGATGTTCATTCTCCACTACCATTATTGAACTGCATTATCTCTGTGGCATTACTGAACTGCATTGTGACTGTGAGTTAGTGTTTAAAATTCGATTAGCAACATATAGTTTATTATTAAGGGAATCATCTATATTGAAATGATCTTTAGCCCGGTATACAACTCTGCTTGCAGAATCAATAATTTAAAGCAAGTCAATAATGCACAGAGCTGGGGTAAGCAGGCATCTGCAAGAAGTGACATTAGAAATTTTAATTTATGATTACATCGGTCAAGCATTGCCGATATTAAATGAAATTACTTTAGAATAAATGGCAATAAGGAAGAGCTCAAATCGTAAATTAGATTCACAGTTTTATCAATTAACGTAAATTAAGAGGTTGGTGCAATGTAAAGCCAATAAATAATTCAACAAATCTATCACCAAAGGGATTTATTGTGTGCAGGTTAATTAAATTTGCATATCAGTTTAATTAAATAAGTACAGTTCTATGAACTTTTTAAATAAAGGTAAAAAGGACAGAATGTTCAATACAGTGCAAAAAGAGCACAATACTAGATCGAATAAGGCTAGAAGAAAAGGGAGCAGTGATATTTGAAGATTGGTGAAATTCAGACAGGGTTTTATAAAACTGCAAGAAAATCACACTATAGGAAATGGACAAGATTTGTGTTTATAAAAATAAGTCAGTGTAATGACACAAGTGAACAGACAAATAAAATAAAACTTTGTGAGTGGCGCTAGAACTCAGATAAATTGCAAACATGAACAAACAATAATTTAGAAAATAAGATTATGTACAATTTATAAATTAAGTTGTAAATTTAGATTATAAGTAATTGCATTGTATTCAGTTAACATTCGTTTTTATGTAACCAGATAGGTAATTGTTGTTAACGAACAAAAAAAACAATTGAAATAAATTAATTCCAGACAAGCCAATTTGTGTCTCCAGTTTATTTAACTTTTAAACCATTTACCATAAATATAAATAAAAAATAATTATACCGGCGTGATCAGTGCACATGTGAGAGTGTGGGTAAAAAAATCCAACACAAAAAAATATTGTCTCCGGTGACCGCTTCTGTCAAAATGGGCAGCCCAGATCCAGTTTCCGATCATCAGTTACGGGCTTCAGCCTAGTTCCAGAGTCTGAGAGAGGGTGTCAGCAGTTCCGCCCGGGGTGTACGAGGCCAGCACAGCAGTTGCAGCATCCCGGGGGTTCAGCATCCAGCCGCAAGCATCAGGAGAAGCTGTCCGAGAAAGTTGCCGCAGCCTAAGAACGGTCAGGTTAGTGGTGCCAAGCAAATAAGCGTGGTAGAGCTACGAAATTTACCATGAGGGACGAGCCTTATGAGATGAAGCCGATCCCAGCATTACAATACGTCAAAATAGAGCAGGAGTTCCAGAAATTGTGAAAATATAAGTTGAGGTTATGTTAGGTACGTGTTGAAAACATCTGAATTGCGAAGGAAGCCGCCAACGATCTAAAACAAAACACGATTAGGAACGCTTAATAAAGCGCGAGATTTGAATTACCTGTTAATTTGTTCATGGATTTGCTTTTAAATTCACTATAATCACACAGAAATGAACTGCACGTGGAATTGATTTGCTGATAGATATTGTTGACAGCGCGGCGAGTCCGCGTGTTTGCTACTTCTGAATTTCATAGCCCAGTGGCGTAACACGGTTTTTTTAATTTTGAACAAAGGGGTGAACCTAACCAGATTTTGAGTCCATGCCTACCGAAAAATAGAGCTAGCCATAATTTATCTAACTTGCAGATGTGCGCAATACTAAAAAGGGCAAAACACTGAATTCAATGAACCCATTGATACATATATTAATTTATTACTATTAATCAGTAAAAATTTGATATCAAATAAAAATAAAAATATGTGTAGGGTGTGTATTTATTTATTTAGTAAATTACAAATCATAATATAACATATAATCCCTTACAATATAGCCTGCCGCAACACTAGATGAACGTCACCCTCAGTGTCTTTTTAAAGAAGTTAAATCTCCACCTGCATCCACCAACAATGTGGCTGATGTTCGTCTGAAACAATGTCCCGTGAATTCTTTCGCTTTGGGAAGATTAAAAAAGGTTGCATTTTCTTGAGGTATAGAACCAAATTTATGTATGCTGACAACTTGCGTAGTATACTTTCCATTTCGATAACTTTTCGCCGGAGTACTGCATATTTTCTATAATATTCCAAATATTTTCGTGTCACCGTAAAAGATCGGGTTGATTTGTTTTATTGTCTGGTATTTTTATTACTAACACAGATCCTAAATCCTTTATGTGGTCTAGCATCATGTATGCCAATTCTTCACGATGACATGCGCTGGCAATTCCAAATATGAAAGTCACCCATCACAAAAATCATTGATAATTGAAATATGCTAAAGAATTACTGTAGATTTACCTTATACTGCAAAAACCAAAATTTACGGTGTGCTGTATTATTGTATTTATAAACCTCGGGTTTTTAAAATAAGTTGTATTATCTGCTTATATTTTCTTTGGTTTTACAAATTCTATAAAATATTCATTTACATAGCGTTCTTAAAGCCAAGGAGCTAACACAAGATGTAAATAAACCATAACATTCTTAAAGCCAAGGTGCTAACACAAGAACAAAGAAGGTGTCTGTTTTACGAGATTGACATGCGGAAGTTCCAGAATCTTCGAGATAACCTATAAACTGAAAAATGCTGTGTGGTTAAATATGATCCCATAGGATTCTTTTATCGTCCTGTTTTGTATTATAAAATTCTGCTGTTTAAGACTCCACCGTACTTATGTGTGTTAGCTTCCTACCAGTTTACTGCTGGAATTATATATGTGTATAAGATTGACTAAACTACATCAAACTTTTAACCAAAACTGTAACAGGAACATGTCAGGTTGGCCTGTGATGCATAATATATTTGTAATAATTGTATACGTCAGCGAACATTTCCAGACAACAATGACTTTATTGTTGAATTTTTACCAACCTGCATATTTCTCAAACAAGTCCGGACAGGTTTGAAGCTCCAAACAATAAAATCCGGTTTATCTGATTCAGCAAAAAAATTTCCATACAAAGACTTTATTGATCAATTATTTTTTAGCGGTCGTGCATATTTCTCAAACAATGGGCGTCATTGTTCAATTGGCAGATAATAACATCCGGCTAGACACCCCGCATCTGCAAGTGTCAACAAGTTTGCATTCCCAGACGATGACTCACATCCGCTTGAGCCTGGGAAATATTTTTTGATAAGCGTAGGAATAAAATTAGACTTTTAGCCCAAAAATTCATCGTGAGAATCTTGTAAAATTTCAAAATTAGACTTTTAGCCTCAAAAATTCATCGTGGGAACCGGAAGTGTAGACCCCGGCTAGGCTCGTGACCTTGACCCCTGCTAGGTCCGTGACCTTGACCCCGGCTAGGTCAGTGACCTTGACCCCGGCTAGACTCGTGACCTTCACCTCCGGCTAGACCTAGCCAAGTTTCAAACCAATCGAAGAGGTCAATGACCTCGCCACGTGACCCTTAGCCAAGTTTCAAACCAATCGAAGTGTCCCAGAACCTCTCTAAGTACACTACTGTTGCCTTTTAATAACCCGGTGGACTACATCGTTTGAAACTCCCATTTAACGAGACAAACCACGAGTACTTTTTTCAGGATGTTCTTCTAAGGTATATAGAACTTTCTCTTCTATTTGTGAATAACGAATTAAGCGAGTGCTTCCACAATTCACAGTTAATGGTTTAAATCCTTTATTTTCACAAAGACGTCTCTCAATTCTTGCAAATGCTTTATGATTCGGCACCTGAAAGATTTGGAATTTTTTCTTGGTAAACTCTCACGCTTCTCTGACAATATTCTTCTCAAAATCCGGGAACTCGCAACATATCAGTTTGTTCACCATATGAATACGTTGCTGCCATTATCGTTAATAAACTTAACGAGGATTACAAGAAACAAGAAAATCAAACAAAAAACTCAAGATATTAAAGCACCTCCACACTGAACTTTTGTGATTTTGACATGTAACTAACGAATAATACCAAGGCGGTCTATATTGTTCCAGGCCATGCCACTGGAATGGCCTACCAGAATCTGGCAACATGGCTGTGCCAATATTTAACAAAAAAATACTAGTTTTGGTCACTAAAGGAACAATCTGCCAGTGCACTTATCCCTATCATTGTGATAAAGGCCAGTTGAAAAATAGCTATTTAAGTAACAAGGAATGTTAATAGGCGATACATTCCGCGTTATCTTATTATATCTATTTTTCTCGCTGCTTATCGAAATTTTCCTAAATTTTTGAAAAAATCGTTTGATTTGTCACCTGTTACCAGGATTAATTTTCGTGAGTCGTGTTACCTGTGAGTGACACATGTCACATAAACACTTGCAATTATAAACAAAACGTCTAAGTCTGCATCTTCTTTTTTTTGTAAATTATTTGTTTTAACGCTACCGGGGGCCATCGTATATTTTAGGTGCATGTTGTGCTATTGTTCTTTGATTGTTTTATGCGATTATGTGTGCGTATATCCTACTGCGATAAGTTTATTTTGTGACGTTTTACCCCCTTACTAATAGCCCGGGAGCCAGCGACATATTTTTGTCAGTTATTTCCTCCCGGTCGATAATTTGAGAATCGCTTCATTTAGTTGTGCCGTGAAGCGCAGTGATCGTCAGCTGCGGGACCATGGTCGGGATAGGCGATAGCAGCCACCCACGTACGTAAAAAAAATTATTTTCAGTGATTTCCTCCCGGCTGAAAATTTGTTAAATAATAGCTTACATATCACTTATAGTAATAAAAGAATGTCAGCTGGCTGCTGATGTCGGATTATACGTCAGCTGCTTGTATAAACGTGTAAAAATAAAAAGAATATTCAGGCATCTCCTCCCGGTTGAAATGTTGTCAGGTGATACAATTATATATTTGTTTTGATGAAAATAAAGTCAGCTGGCTGTATGTCGACGGGAAAGTCGTCAGCTGATGCAGTCAAAGGTGTAGCGCGGAAGCCACCGCTGACGGCCGCTCACCTATTTAAATGCATCAGCTGACGAGGTTTCCTGCGCCATTCAGCCAGCTGACTTTTTTTATTACTTCAAGTAATATATAAACTATTATTTAACAACTTTTTAACCGGGAGGAAATAAGGTAAGTATCTAAAAGTACTGATCTCGTGGTGGGAAGCATGCAGTTCGTGCGTTTTAAATATATGTGAATAAATTGACGACTTTCCCGTCGACATACAGCCAGCTGACTTTATTTTTATCAAAACAAATATATAATTGTATCACCTGACAACATTTCAACCGGGAGGAGATGCCTGAATATTCTTTTTATTTTTACACGTTTATACAAGCAGCTGACGTATAATCCGACATCAGCAGCCAGCTGACATTCTTTTATTACTATAAGTGATATGTAAGCTATTATTTAACAAATTTTCAGCCGGGAGGAAATCACTGCAAATATTTTTTTTTACGTGCGTGGGTGGCTGCTATCGCCTATCCCGACCATGGTCCCGCAGCTGACGTTCACAACGCTTCATAGAGCAACTAAATGAAGCATTATACGAATTATCGACTGAGAGGAATTTGGTCGCAAAAATCTATCACTGGCTCCCGGGCTATAAGAGCGTTATAGATTTATACCTCGGGTTAAGCTCAAATAAGAGAAATACGTTCACTCAAATATACAATGCGATCTTTTTAAAAGTATACATATGGGATACTCGTATGTACACTAAAAAGAAAAATTCCCTTATTTCTGCAACAGCATGCTATTTGTTATGAATTAAAACTCTTAAAATTGAAGTTTGCTGTATAATTGGTTGCGTACATATAAGGTAAAACAATAGAAAATAAGTGCTTTAGTATACAAACGAGTATTTCCTACGTATACTTTTAAAAATAACGCATGGTATATGCGATTAAGGAAAATACACCATGTACTTACTAGAAATATATTTTGTTTAACTATAATTACATAATAAGATGAAATGCGTAAATAAGTGATTTGTACATTAATAAAAATCAATCAGTTCCTCTGGGAAATACGTTTCGTTGTTTCTGGTTGTTTCGCAACCCAATTAACACGGATGGATCGAGTATCGTGGAGTTCAAAATTCTCAGGGTCGGGCTGGTAAGTGGCTTGGGCGCTGTACCTCTTGCGCCAGCCGGCAACGTCGCTCAGGGCGACATGAAGTGACCAAAATGTCGAAGTTTGTTTACGTTTCTTGCTCTACCAACATATGTGCAGAAGTTACGCATTACCTGGGCTTTTTAGGTGGCGAATTCACAAGAGTAAGTGGTGGCGGTGCCCTATGGTGTAAATCCGGGCCTCCTGGAATAACGCAAAAGTGAATTATTACGTTTTTAATTAGTCCGAGAATGCCGGTAAATTTCTTGGGACCTGCTGGCAAACGTGAGCTTCGGCCGCGGTACTGCGGAGGATTTCACCTTCGTGAGGTATTGGTACCCTGGAACTTCGAGGAGGATAATCCAGGAAGTATCTGCCGGTTCTTACGTGAATTATTACAGGTATGTTAATAGATATTAAGCAGCGGGTCAAAGCATCTCAGTGAAATGTCTCTAGCCGCCGGTATTTGCGCTTAGGGATTACGCTGTCAGGAATTGCTTTAAGCGGTTAACCCTGCAAGACAGTCCAACAAACAAGCGAGAGTTTTAGCCTCAAGGATTCGATTTCCCGAGAAAGTTCAGCAACCAAGGTAAAATCGAATTCTAGCGGCTTCGCCTTTACGGAAAGTTTTGGATTTAGGGCTGACAGTTCAGCTTGACATTTTCCATGAAGCCTGGACTGGTAAGGGTTGGAGGCCTGCTCCGTTAGACAGTTCAGCTTGCCAAATCGAAGGACCCAGGTAGGAGAGGATTTGGGATCAGGAAAACAAGCGGAGAGTTTAGGACTGGGGTTGGTATGTTGCTGGTCAGGACCAGTGGACTCAAGTTTTTTTGAACTGGCAGTGAAATCTTCTTTTATACTTTTTCTGCCTCCTGCCGCGTTATCGGGGTACTTGCCCTAGCTTCCACTGGAAAGGGAAACGACGCCGTCGTTCATACTTCGTGACCACGCGCACAGCGGATAGGATTTCTTATCGCCAGTTCACGCGTCGAGTTGATGCAATCCTTGATTACACGATGTATTAAATTTAAATACATTTTATGTATAACTAAAATTTAATGCAGGAGCTAGCGTGTGTTCATACCGTAGGTATTATTTTTTGTTTCGGTCTATAACCCTAACGATTTCAAAGTTTTTATTGAATAGTATGCTGAAACCATAAAGTACGCACTTCTCAAGTGCGTTTAGTGTGCCAAGTGTAATTTAATATTTCTTCGTGTGAAAATATTTGTAAAACAGATTGTAACGGAAGGTTGGCTAAACAAGCAATTGAACTCCAAAGTAAGTATTTTGTACGAAACCAAGTTGTCTTGACTGTAGCGAGGCAATTACATCCAAGGTTGGGAAACTGCGGTGGCGCATAAGCATAATAACTACTTTTTATTTTGATATTTTATTCTGAAACAGGACCAGAATTCGCCAACCACGCCCTCTTACTGGCTAACCGATATTTTACAGCGTGCCTCCCAACGCAATCAAACCTGTGGTAAGTGCGGTTTGGTGTTGTCGTAAAGTCGAGTCTATATCGTTCGATCTTGAAAGATTTTTCAAATGCAGAATTAAGATTATTACTAAAAACATACTGAGTCAATATATATTTTTTTATTTTCTAGAAAAAACTTACATTATAACTTAAATATTTAACAATAAAGTCTAACTACCAAGGTGCAGAGAAGATCACATTTATTAGAACTAGAAACTAGAATTTCTAAAGCCACATGTGTAATATAACATATTTAGAATTGCAATTGACTGTTTAGAAATTAATTATAATTGCAAATTTAAAAGTTGTCTTTAGTAGGTAGAAACTAAAATAGCTGTTGTGGCTCTTCTACACCTTAGTAAAATAGATAGCAACGAATAATTACAAAAAGTCAAGTTATCTAAAGAATAAAATATAACAATAATATAATAAAACTGTGTTGTATGTGTTTGTGTTGCTGTGTAAATGTAAACCATAGAGATGCTAAGTACTAAGTAAAGATATCTCAAAATGCACTACATAATTCACTTAGGCAGTAGTCTGCGAGGAACAGTAATATTGCATACACTGTAGATAATTGTGGTTAGATTACTATTATAGCTATTTTTTAAATGTTATTCTATCAATGTGACTATTCCAGCATTCTTCAGCTGTGGCTAGACTAAAAATAACAGATAACATGAGCTATGTTTCTACAAACTTCAAAATTGCGAGAACACTGATTTAATTATTAACCACAATTATCACTTTTTATTATCGCGTGGGGGCGATAATTTTGTTAGTATTCTTAACATAGAAACTGAAGGGCCTTCAAAAGCTATTGAAACTATAAAAGCAAGAAAATAGGATGCTACTACTTGGCCTAAAAACAGTATTATTATAACTCCTTTTCCCAAATGCAAAGGATGGTCCATACTCATTGCCATTAGCCTAATTACTACTGGGTGCAAAAGATATGCACAGTAGGTCACTCTGCTGAATGGATATAGCACGGTTGCAGACAATAACGAGTTCACGTACCCTATAAAAAGAAATATATTATTAAAGATGCCGTCATATCAAGGCTATGTTATAATCATTCAGTTAAATTGGCATAGTGCTACAATGTTTGACTCTGACTGTATAAATTCATAAATCGTGCAGCTAGGTCTTATATGCGAGTTCTGCTTTTTTTCTGTCGTATCGTATCTCTGTTTTCCTGTATGCTTCATTTTACACTCCCTGATTTACAAATCGAAACGTGTGTGGAATATATTTATCGTTTTGTTATTATTCCAATGATGTCATACAGTAATTTAAGCCAAAGTAATGTCTGATTATTTGAAGTTAAACATATTTATTTGCATGTTTCTTTCAAGATACATACCTCCATGACCAGTTGTGCAGGCAACTACAATCCATGACAGACCAAGTGCCCACGCAGAATGGCTGAGGGCGCTGTACGCTGCACCGGTGGCAGGAGACAAATTTACCTCATACAATCCATAGACCAATGATAGTAAGCACGCCGAGCATGTCAACCATCCAACAACAACGGCCAACTAGAATGCAATGTTTAAAGTAGATGTATTTTACGCTAACTTATATTCGATAATACCTTTGACATTGCAATATTGCAATTTGTTTTGAACAACACCCAACCTACACCCATTCCAATGAGGTATGGACCGAGCCTTGTCCAAGGTTTGTCATAAATCTTATCAAATAGCGCCAGAGGATCATCAGCTCCTGGCATATGACTATTGCTGTATGCTATATATCCTGTGGTCATCCACGAGCTCATCATAAATACCAGTAGCAAGGATGCTGCACTTTTGAAATGACTGAAAAAAATATATATATAACGTTTGAGTATGTCTTCAAATAATGTAGACCCAAAAAGTATCGTTCAAGGATATAAGAATAGGTAAAAATATGGAAAAGACTAATTAGAGGTGAAGGTGCAATATGCATATTCAAATACAAGCTGTTTACTTTTTTTACCTTTCGGTATTTAATAATTTTCATTATACATATGTAGTACTCTACAGTTGTAACACAATGCTAAGAAGCCTTGGTATTTCACACTGTTCGCAAGATTATCTTCACAATACATGGATAGATAATTTACTTTTTGTTTGTAGCACTACTTTGTTTTAATAATTATTTGTGTAGTACTCACCTAACTGCGAGTATCAATAGAATCGCTCCTACTACATAAAACTGAGTGTCATCTGATAAGTACCAACTCCACAGCATACACTGAAACAGTTCTGGTTAAAACAGTAAACATGGGTGTACTGCATTTAATATAGACACACCATTTCTTCAACTGGAAACAGGGTATTGACATACAATACATTTCTCCACCAATATTTCGGGCAGTTTATATGATCAATTGTTGGTGGCTCAAATACCGCATTGTAGTTAAACCATTTCATGCACACCTCTACGACTCCAAGTACAAATAAATATGGTGCAGTCAATCTAAAAGGAAAATGTATAATTATCGATCTTGATGTATCAAGATTGAGTGATCCGTCAAGGTAAGCAATTTCTATACAAAATTTATAGAAAATGCTGGAACGTTTAAATATAGTATGCATTTTTTATTTATACGGAACAAATATGATCAAGAAAATAATCAAAATCAAAATACCAACTGCCTGTAAAGGAATAAATAATTACATACTGCTATAAATGCATAAAAAATTAAATAACCAGATAGCCTTGTAAACTTTAAAAGCTGATACCTTTAAGTAAAATAGCATGAAAGAACCATAGTTCGCAAAGCCTTTCGAAAAAAGACACTAAGATGCCACCTGGTAACCGAGAATCTCTTTTAGTACTACCTACTAAGAGCCTATCGTAGGTGCTGCAGTATGAGAAGAAATTAAATAATTCGATGTGATAAACTTTACAGACTATTCACTAATGAAAATCAACAAGTTCACCAAAACAACTAGTCGCCTTAGCGACTGGTGTCTTATATCATACCATCTCAAGGAGGTGGAAGAAGCTCAAGATATGGGATTGCCATTGAAACTGCACGATACATAATATGTCTGTAAAGCAACTGGTAGAAAATACAAAAGGGATATGTACGTCTAAATAACTAAGAATAATAAATTCCTACTGTTATATTCGTTTTTTCTGCGTGCAATTTTGAGTGCACACCGCTGATTGTAGACCGTTGGAAGAGCTGATTTTGCGCTGAACGCAAGACAACCGACTGGTGTCTGGAGAGAGGGCAGTCTTCTACTCGTCCTCGAGCAGGAATCGCTCTTGGAGCGGATGCCCTTATGCCCGACTCCCTCCGCTGACGTGATTTGCGGGGTGATTATTTTCGGGTTAAAGAGAAAGTTGAGAGACATCAAGCGAACCGCACGTACAGTTGGTTGTCGGTGCGAATTACGCGTTTTTGTTTTCGTGATCTCATAACTGACAGAAGTAACTTTACGGTGGTGAAGTAGCTTTGGTTGTTACCAGATAATCAAACTTTTACAGTGCTTAAACCGTCGGGAGTTGGGTTTTCGCTAATTGAGTTACCGCCTGATCCCGACATTTATCGGACTAAATTCATGATTTAAGATATAGACACCATCATCACCATACAGCCTCTTAATTTCACTGCTGAACATATATCTTTCTCACCCATTGTTTATGATCCTGCGTCACTTGCAGCCAGTTCGATGAGACGCGTTTGATATCATTAGTGCACTTAGTTGGGGGCCTGCCTCTGCTCCTGAAGGCATCACAGTGAAGAAAACCTCTAGTTCATCTCTTGTCACTCGTCCAGGCTGCATGTCCCGCTCAGTTTCATTTAATGTACGGGATTGTTTCAATGTATCTACAATTTTTGTTCTCTGTCTGATAGTGTTGTTTGGGAATCTGCCTCTCTGATTTATTTTCAACAATGAACACTCCATGGTTTGTTGCACTACTTAAATTTTCTTGATGGCTTTCTTATTACAGGCAGTTGGTATTCGTATTCTTATTATTAATGGCTGTCCAAGTGCCCTCTTTATAGCGGGGTACTCGCACTAGATATTTCTTGCACATCTTTGTCTTACATCAGCAGAACTGGCTACGTTTCTTTTTAATTTGCTAAAAGCAGCTCCAGTTAAAATAATGTTTTTGTTTCTATTTCATTGGTCTGATTGTCGCATCTTAGAGAGGTATTTTATAAAAGCTGATTTATTTGATATATTGCCATCCACTTATAAACCATAACACAAAACAAGGTTGGTCGGTAACCGAGTTTTCGAGAGATTAATCTTTAAGCAGATGCTATGTGACTAATATTAAGTTTGTTAAGCATCGTACTTGCGTCATCAATCCGGTCTGTACGAATTGTAGATGGTTCAGCTTCTCCCCATCAGTGTTTATGTCTATCTCATTCAATTCAATTATATTGAATATGAACTCCAATAAAGTTGTAAGTAATTTTAGGGAGATGGTATCTCCCTGACTGCCCTTTCGTTTAGCTTTAAACTTTCCGCTCTTCTTATAGAAATTCACACATGCTGTAGCACTTGAGTATATATTTTTAATCAGTCCCGAATACCTATGGTATCAGGGGCAGCTAACATCTTGTCTTAATCGATGATGTTGGGAGGTTTTTCGTAGACAACAAATAACGTTTTTAAGACTTGAAAATGATCTTTCATACCAAAACCAACTATAAATCCAGCCAACTTGTTATTTCTATGTTTTATTACTGCAAATTTAGATTTAAGCAGTATATTCTGGAATACCAAAAGTTACATAGGAAAGCCTGCAACTGCGAGGAGCTGAGAACATAAATTCGACAGTCGCAGGCAGCTTCACCTGGCATCGCCCTTGCTGCGACTCCAAAAGTATATTGTGGAAATTCGCCCCAAAGCGAGCTAAGTTAATTAGAAGCGTCAAAAAACGACCTGGCAGTATTTAAAGTGTACTACATAAGTTTCAAGTGCAACAAATAGCGTTTGCGTTACCGCAGACGTCTTTATCATAGCGTACGAAGTACGCTAAGTACTAAATGTGTATTTGCATTCGTTACGAAGTGGGGACGTCAATTAATTGTCGTTGAGACGACAAAGATAACGATAAGAGAAAACAGGACTTTCTCGAACAGTATTGGGTATATTAGGTTTCCACGCAGTACGCTATCTGAGATACGATTAAGCACTTTGAGGCGAATCTAATTCAAAGGCACGCAGCGCTTCCAATCGGTCCACTTTAAAGTAAATTTTATACTGGAAAATGTTTTGCAGTTAGTGCGATAAAAATCGCGCCATGCTGAGCTGCAATAGTGCTTTAATAATTCGCCATTATGTGTGTAAATGTCGTTAGGTTTAAATGCACGCACATATGAACAGGTCAGCTTCAAGTCAGAGCCTTCTTTTAGGACATTTTTGACATTTTACTCTTTAAACGACAATTATTTCAATGTTATTTTTGATACTCTTTTACGTTGTTCATATATGTTTATAACGTACATGCAAGTAGACTCAGCTATCTCGCACATAGGTGTTTTAGGAGTTAATCCTAGTGTTGTTTGACGCTAAGTTTCAGCCCAAGAACACTGCAAGGGAAACCAGCTTCCCGTTTTTTTGCAAATTGTGATCGTTCATAGCTACGAACTGGGGCATTAAAAGAGTTTTATGTTCACTGCGCTAGCAAGGTAAACACAAAAGGAAAATCGTTATTCAAATATTAAGGCGTACGAGACATCTTATTTAACTTTAACGTTGCTATGTGAGGGGTTAAGAATAATATATTTAAACGTACTCTAAGAGCATTTATCATTTTTCCTCCGCTGGCTTTAACAGTTTCTGTAACAAGCCCATCATTACCTGGAGCTCTATTGTTCTTCATTTTCTTTGCAGCTTTTTAACTTTTAGTATAAGTATCATCTCGCCGTTTTTAGATTTCCTTTTTTAGAGCCGAGGTTGGAAGTTTTAACTATTTGATGTAATGTTGCCATTCGGGTACATAATTTTATGGATTTCATCATATGTTTTTCGGACTTTTACCACTGTCTAGGGTGTAAATCACACAATGTTTCATGTCTTCCACATTCATTTGTTTTCTCATAATTTTAAAATTTCTGCAAAGAAGGCATCAAATAGCTGAATTTAATACGAAGGTTAGTCAACGAAACACGAAAACTATGATAATAAGTAAAGATGAGAAATATACAACGAAACAGAGGTCAGAAAGGAAAACAAACAAAGGAAAAATTTGAAAGTCACAAAGAAAATGTTCTTAAGGAAAATAGAAAACAAAACTGGAATGGACGGAATGACAAATGGATCATACAGATAGATATTAAGCGTTTGGCTTATGCTGAAAGAATAGGGACACATTGCTACATAAAAACACTTATTATTAAGTTATAGATATCGTGCTGACTTAAACAAGGCTTTGTTTGAAAGACAAATGTTGGTTGGTTATCGTCTGCTAGCTTATAACTGGCAAAACGAATCGCTTCCGTTGTAGAATTGTAGTTAAAATATAAACGATTTTATAGTCATATACCATGTGTATTTCTGCCATTCAATAGCAAAATTTATTTGCGCAAAATGCAAAACAGAAACTGTAAACCAGGAGACAGGAAAATATGATTTTTGATGTTGCACTTAAGACTTCATTGAGCTATTTCTGATTAATACTCTTTGAGAATACGCATTTGTCGTTTAGGGCGAAATTTCTAAGGTCAAATGTAGCATATTCGTGCTACTTTGCAAACACCTGCTACAATTTATTAACAAATAGTTCAGCCGTTGTAAGACAGATACCATGTGTTCTCGTTTCAAAAGCAAGGTTGTGAACATGCTTTGAAATGGTAACATGTCCAACATGCAATGGGCAAGAATGGGGGGAAATGTAAACTTTGCAGTGCACTGGCAAATGCGAAATTTACAATAAGACCTTGTTCGAAAATATCGAATACGAGTGATAGTGCCAGCTTTTAAAATAAAACATAATGCATGTAAGCGAAAAACATAATGAATGACAATATTTAGAATATAAAAATTCGATCTTCGAATATAGCATCAAGTACTTGTGGATGGTTATTATTAAAACGCGGATTCCTAGCTATTATGCTATACGTAATAATTAATAGCTGAACAGAAACGTTTAGAACTAAATACGAATTAGGAAGAAAGCCATTGTTTAAAGCCAAGTTTTTATGCTTTCTTGCCCTATTTACATAATTTAACTTATTTTATGTTTTAATGCTCATTGTGTGATTTTTGCCGTAGTACATTTTAATTTGTTATAAATGTTGTAATTTACGTTCAAAAACCAACTATATCCCAATACTTTATTTTCAACTTCCTGGTTATCTAATTATTTATTGTAGATTTCGTTATATCGCAGTGGGCTCTATTATAATTCATGGGAGTGCCAGACAGGTGTGACAAATACGGTTCAGATTTCGAGACAAACATCATCCCTCCCGCCCAAACCCATCTGTACAAACATCTCATTTTACGGTTCATGGCATCGGCAGTCGATTAGTTGTATCAAATAAAAAAAAAACAATAACTAGATGGGATCGATGCAGCACTGTACAATGCTTTTAAAGGATTTGTACCTGATTTCGCTGCGCCGACATTCCAATCGATTAAAGAATGTCAAAAAAGCCTTGAAAAATAATTCGGTTCAGTAAAATTTTGGCATTCAGTAAAGCAAATCTATCAAAAACCTTAAACACAAAGAACTTACTTTGGTAGAGGCTATTGAAATTGTAGATAATTTCCAAATAGCTGCATCGAATGTGCGGAGGAGCATAGGAAAAATTGTAAATTAAAAATTAACTAACGTATTGTCAAAGAATGGAAGCTACACATTTTGGAAAAATATAGCATCTTAGAAAGCAACATAACCGACGATTTGGAGAGTAGGAGTTACAGCTTTTTGACAATTTACATTGATTTTTCGTATAACATCTTTCAGTAAATTTAGGAGTTGATTAAATGTATCTATATGTCGCAGGGATAATAGTAGGGAGGCCAAGAGAATTAATAATTATTTTCGTGGGACTGAGTAGGCTTATACCGACAAGTGATACCATCGTAATTAGCGGTATTTTCTCAGTAGAAAAACTCCTGTTGTCGCTTTCTTAGCCTGTGGAGTGAGGAGCTATGACGTCACAAAGGTGGTAAAATGGTAGGTTTCAACAGTTTTTTGAAAATATCTCGTTACCTGTGAAGTTTACTGTGAACTTTACCTTATACAAAATTAATCTACATTTAATTTACAATAAAAATGGTCTTATGCATTTTTGCAGTCCAGTAAAGGATTACGGAGATATGGAGGGGATAAAAATGTAACTTTTTCTGTTTGGCAAAAATTCAAAAATTACGCCTATGAACTCGTAATATTCGCTAGTTTTATTAAAAGGCCGCCGAAACGACTTTTTAAAAAACGTTTATTTTTATTTTACAATGAAATATAACATTGGAAGCACACAGATTAGCTGCCAGACAATTTCTTACATCTAGCTACGAACTAACTGGAACTTATCTTAGAGGTGCAGGCTACTTGTATATATACTATGTCTAATCAACTAAGATAAGCGTTATCTCTAAAAGGGAGCGCGAGACAGGAAGCCACGTGCGTTCAAGGTTGCAGACTTGCAATTCATACAAAGAAGCTATTTATCGTTCAAGGTTGCAAGCTTGCAGTTTTACACAGGGGGCCATTGTCTAGTCATAACATAACACGCTTTATGCAGGTGTGGAAACCTTTGCAAACCAAAATACAGAATCCCTAGCACAACAATTTTAAGTGTATGCCAACTTCAAAAAAATTTAAATGTTTTTGTGTTTACTGAATGGCCTATAGCTATTTGAAGAGCGTTTGTAGGAAGCCAGTCTTTTACGGTGCCGAATAAAGTACCAATTTGAAGTAAATTGTTTTTAATATTTAATACGATCCTCGTAATGTTGTTTGCATCTAATGGACCTCTATCTCCCTTAGGTACATCAATCAAAAATTTGGAACGCACTAACACGTCTTTAAATTTCTTCGAAGATGTATCTTTCATTTTTTCAGCAGATCTTTTTAGGTTTTGTGCAGCATATTCTCTTTGTTCTTTTATATTCCATTTTTTTGCATAAATAGCATAGAATTCTCTACCCATATCCTTTTCCTACAGTATTTCCACATATTGCATGTACTGGGTTTTTACAAACGTCGCATGAATGGCCTCCACTAGATTTAATTCCGTACGTAGTACATGAGGACAACCAACTTCCAGAAAGATGTTTAATAGCTTAAAAATGTTATTTTTGTCATTTCACTAAATCAGTTTAGGGATTTGATCAAATTACTTTGTTTATACGAGCCGTAAAACACAGTACTCTTCTCCAGGTACATTTATTAAAAAGGCGACATGTTTCGAAACCAGACAGGTTTCATCTTCAGGCCAAAATTATCATTGGTAATAAAACTGATAATAAACCACGTGTACCAATTTGTAGGTTAAAATTAAATTGAGGTTATGTTTAAGCGCTGAAGGCGAGGTAGTAATAAAATTCACAAAGAACACTACATTGGAGAAGAAAATTAATTAAATAACCAGCTAACTACGTTATAAATATCGTTATACTGGTTATTACATCAAATTTAACAATTACAATTCAAACAAGTGAAATAGGTCCATCCTCTGAAGGAGTTGGCACGAAGAATGAGATTTCAGTACCTAAGTAACTAAAACCAGGTCGAAAAGTCCCTAGATTCAATGACACTGAAACTACCAGGTGTAACCTACAAATTGGAACACGTAGTTTATTACCAGTTTTATTACCAATGATCATTTTGGCCTGAAGATGAAACCTGTCAGGTTTCGAAACATGTTGCCTTTTTAATAAATAATGTACGTGGAGAAGACTACTGTGTTTTATTGCTTCGTATCAAGACACCTCCACTATTAGAGTGATGGATCACCTCCCTGTTGATTTGTTTAGAGAAATGACCATATCGAGTTGCCACTTTATCATCTCTCGTGAATTGATCAATTCGCTTAGGGATTTGATCAAATCCTTGTTTTTACCATACCCCTTCGACATATAAATATACGAAAATATTTAAAAAAAAATTATTCGTCTTTTAGAAGTTCTTTGAAGAGCGTGTGTATCGACGTATGTAGTGGAAGGAAGGCCATGTTTTCGGACGCGCTTTGTTTTCTGGTAGTATCATCCTAAGAGGCTATCACAACTAATAACTTCAACTTTTCATCGAAACTGTCCTGAACTACTTGTAAACATTTTTAAAACCTATTATCGACTTGTAACCTGCACACCTCTGAACGTCGCTTGCAAACAAACTCACTGTCGGACTACCGCGCTCAGTATGAATATCTACTAGGTAATCTAAAAACCGCCCAGAATCCGCGCCGCTACCAAACCGCTGCCGCGCCGCTACCCGCCGCGCCGCTACTGCCGCGCCGCTACCGCCGCGCCGCTACTGCCGCGCCAGTCTGAATAGACCTCAAAGCATTATTTCTTCCAAAATTTAAGTATGCACCAAGTATAAGCGTATATTTGGAACGAAGTTTTTCGCAATTTTAAAACATATTAAATGATCAAAAGAAAAGTTTTTCAGTTGATAATCTGGAAATATATTTGTTTATTAACTACTATAGAAATATATCACAATACGTATTTCATTGCTAGTGGTATTTCTTAAATAACAACTGTTAATTTCTGTATTCGTTAAGAATATTTAGTTTTTTAGGTTGAATAAGAATGGTCAATTTTGTTTAATCGGTAAATTAAAATTGTATGGCATATGGCTCGTTCATGAGTTGGAAAACGTTCAAATACTATTTGTCATAAGAGTAACTGAAATAGAAAATGCAATAATTACTTTGTACAATAGTACATGTAACATCTTGTTTTCTATTTGTATGTACATCCATTACTGTCCAGCAGACTTATGTTCTATGTTTCTTAAAATTTTAGGTAACCGGTGTATAAAGTGTTTACATTTTTATGGTAATTTTTAATGTTTATTTTAAGATTTTAGCGCATTTTTAATGCTTCTTTATCTATATTTTTAAGCATTTAGGTTTTTTAAATGCCAAATATTGCTACCACAGTTAAGGTGCCGGGCTTTAAAGTAATTTCGGGGCCGTAAAGTTACTTTATGGACCGCCGGGCGTAAAGTTGTACTTTCGGTCGTAGTAACTAAGATGTAAACCTTCATTTTTGGCCCGGCTGTGGGCAAAAAAAAAAAAAATAAAACGTAAATGTATCCAAGCGTTTATTAATAAAAATAGTGTGATTTTTGATGTTGGGATAAACTTTTAACTATTTTAGACAAATCAAGTTAATAATTACTAGATGCTACTCTTAATACATCATCAAGATGAGAATCAGTAAGCCGATTTCCGTATAGCTTCTTTGTATATTTCATTTTGGAATAAGATGGTTCACTAAGATATGTTGATGCAAATAACGTGAGCAGCAGATTGGGCACATTTTTTTACAGTCTTGTATTTTTCAGGCAATCATTTCCAAAAGTGCACGTACTCTTTTCCCTCTCTCTCTTCTTTATAAATAATTTCCAGATTTGTATAGTTTTTTGAACTCTACAAATTCGTCAAATAGCTTTGCATAATCATACCACAATGCTGCTAGTTGTGTAATAATTGCTTTTTCTAAGCGCAAGGGTATGTCTACAAGCAACAGACAATTCTAAATAATTCGTAAATCCTAAAATCTGCTCTTAAATTTTTTAGATAAGGCAGCATTACAATTTGAACTTTATTGTATAGTTTCATCGAGAAATGTCAATACCATCTTGTTTAGCTTTTGTTATAGTTGGAAATTTATGCAGTACTTGGTTCTGTATTTGCTCGTACTGCGAAATAATTGTATTTTCACCCAGTAACAACGTTATATCTACTACTAATCTAAAAAGCGTTTTATATTAACTTTATATTAATGTAATATGGGAAGTGTTTTTTTATAAACGGGAAATCTACGTTTTACATTAACTGCTGGTGTGAAATGCTCTTAATATCAACAACATATCGGCGTCATATAATCACATTCAATAAACGCCATAGCCAAAACGTCTAATGAACGGAATAATTACGTAAATATTAAAAAACATTCTAAAAATGAACGTCTAATTCACATTGAGAAAATGACGTTAACTATTGGACTAACATTTAACTTTTCGCCGTATTTTAAACTTACGTGTGCCTGCTGAGAGTAAAAAATGCTTACTTTGGTAAATTGTTGTTTGTCTACCCATTTCTAGGTCACATCACAATTAAAAGAGAGAGACAATTGTTGCATATTCTTTGTCTCCAATGGGCCCCCTAAAGGTCAGAGCAATGGAGGACGAGGTACAAGATGTGCAACTAAGATGGTAAGAACACGTAAAGAAGATTGCACTCAATAGAATAACCAGGACAGTGTATGAGGCAGGAACAATAAATAGGAAAACAACAGGCAGGCCAAGAAGAACTTGGGAAGATAAAACAAGAAAGGCAGCAAAGAAAATATATCATACGGAAGAAATTGAAATAATTCAAAATATTTTTACTAAAATATACAGGTACGGTAATAGATATTCTACTCCATGCTATTTTGTTTGAGATGGTGAGAGTTGGTTTCTCAATCACATAGTGTGTGTGATAGATACTAACAGATATTGTCACCTACGTTTTTTAATTTACGAGTAGTTAAGAGTTTGACATAATAATTTATAATAATAAAATTCCAGTGGTTGAAAAGATCTGTATTTGTTGCCATGGTGTGAATTTTTACCTTAGATATACCGTATATATAGAAAATGTATTGCTACTTTGTGTTTCC